>VSDK01011881.1:511790-517264 GCA_009767595.1 Symbiodinium kawagutii
TCGGCTAGGTACCAAGCATTACGAAGCCAATCTTGCAACTCGAATCACCCTTTTTGGCCGTTGGAACGATGAGATTGTACCCTAGTAGTACCAGATATGGCAGTCTTGGTATGTCTGCTACAGGGGTGGATCTTAGTGGGTAGCTTTGCGACTGCCCAGGACGCCATCTGCGACCTGCCAGGTGCTTCCGGCTTCAAAAATTCCTCATCTGGTTGGTGATTTGAAGGGTTGATGACCATTACTGCTGGTTAATAATCAGGATAATAAGCAACAATAGTGGTTAACACTAAAAACAACTACTGGTGGGTGATTTGATGGACATTTTGCTTATTTTCCCAAATGTAATTGTGAAGAAATGGTTGGTTGACAAGCATATTTTTCATAGGGTGGTTCTACCATCAAGCAGATTAGTTGCCTGTATTGGTTCATTCATTGGCTAGTAGGCTTTTGGAATACTGTGGGGTGGCCCGGCAAAGAAAGTGTTTCCGCTGATCTTATTTTGTCAACTACTTTGTGTAGCAATCTATACTTACATGCATACACGTGTATATCACACGAGTGCCTGGCAGTCCATGAGCATTTGCACATACACTGTGCAACGAGTTTCTCAAGTCTGAACGGAAGCCTGTCTGAGGGCGGAAAGAAAAATACAGGGTGTATATTGATCTATGCCTATGCATACATGCGCCAACAAACATGTACTCATTCATACACCTGGTTGAGAGATGGCCAAGACCTTTTAAGACAGCCCCCTGGATTTACAAAGGCGGAATCGTGATTTTGGATGAATCAGTCATTGGAACTGGATGGGTATCCTAGAGTTGCAGTCGATCCGGCGGATCGCGAATTTTTCCAGGACTAGTGGCAACATCTGGCACCCATCAGTCCTTACCAATGCTGGTAGCTGATCCTGGTGATCTGACGAACAGATTTCTGGTTTGAGGAAAAACTGCTTGTCACTTGTCAGGGACTCAAGGCTTGATTCACCCTTCAAACTCTTGGACTTCAAGGGAAGACTATGAACACGGGTCAAGATTTGATGTGACGAAACTGATATTCAACATTTCAGCATTCTCTTAGTTGGTGATTTGATTTTGAGCATGTTGAATCAGATGAACATGTTTATAGATATGATTATTGTAATGAAACGACAGCGAGTAGGGTCCAGCATAACCGGCTGGAACTTCCCTCCTCGCCTGATTCACGAGAACCAGGTCCTAAAGTAGGGACCTGTTAAGATATACAAGTCCTTCTGTTCACAGGACTTTAGTCGACTCACAGATTTTGAGAGTTTGACGATTTGCTTGCTGACAACTCAAGGAGTGTCAAATTGGAAGATTGCTAGCTGTAGGGTCTCACCATGGCCTGCCGCTACGTAGCTACTCCATGAGATTCCTGAAGCTCGGCTCAATCTGAGATCCGGGTATTGGTAAATAGCATTGTCTATTCTTTGATCATCTTTTGAATGCCATGTTTTGAATGACAAAGAAGCACATGGATTTTTTATCATTCAAAACATGGATTTGATCTGCGTCTCCAGGGTTCAACTTCATCCTGTCCACGATATCACAGTAGATCAGCTTCTGACACAGGAGGCGGTGACAGCATCATCTTCCTCGAAGCGACTGGGCTTCATCCTGGGCCCCTACCCGTTAGAACTTCACTTGTCGCCACTGTAAGTAGAGGGAACTCCGCAAACAGAATATGGGGTTGTAATACCCGCAACCCTCCCAAAATGGTCATATTTTGCCAACAGAAAAGCAAAATTCGGTCTTGTTGCTTCGGAAACCAATGGTGTTGGGATATTTTGGGGATGTTCACACGTAGACGGGAATGAGGCGCTTTGGCACCATGGGGTGTTGTGACCGGGGGTTTGCCCCAAAGTGTGCGCGGACTTGTCAGGATCTCGAATTCACTCCCGTAATCCGTGGTTTTTTGAGCAAGCAGGTTTTTGAACTATTACTACCCAATGCCAATGGTCACCACTATTACTACTAACCATTCCGAAGCACTACTAGTAGGTTTCTTGCGTGAGGCTTGGGCGTGGTAGTAGTTCTTCATGACTTGGCTGTGGGGATCTGTGGGCTCGATGGAAGGGTCCCGGAGCCAGTGCGCTGTTGAGATCGCAAACTTGAAAGATCGTCGCTCCATCGCAGGGAAGATGCGAAGAAGGAAAGTGCCGTGTGTTCCGTTGACACTTCGACGGCAGCCTTCGAAGCAAAGGAAGTGAGACGGAAGAAAGAGCCGAAGACTAAGGCTGGACGGAGTTGTGGCATGGGGGAGTGGGGAGTCTAGCGCATGCCAACAAAGTAGTGGGTAACCGCCGCAACCACCAAGGTGGTCAGCGCCACGGCAACAAATTCACGAGAGGATCACGTCCATTGCCAACGCAGTACATACGTCAACGTAGTTTCTGTGGTCACAACAAGGGATATGATACTTTCACAGAGTGACATAGTTGGGGTGATCATCAGTTCATTGATACGGGTGTATACAACTTTATACAACCATGAGAAGGAATCCGCATATAGTGAGTTTTGACCAAGTCTCACGTGATTTTCAAGTTCACCCAGAATTCACTTGAGAGGGTCGGGGTTTCCCAAAGCATATGCTTTCCCACCAACGGTACGTGCCTGGTTCAGTGCCCCGTGTCAGGATCAGTGGGAGAAGTATTTGCTAATGGGTGCCAAGAAGCAGGATCCACGCATCCAGTCGCACGGAAACCTAGAATCAAAGGGAAACCAGGGAGTTTGGGGGTTCATGAAAGGAAGCCCTAGCTACCTGAGTTCTGGGGTTCTTCGGGGACTCCCCGGACTCAGTTTTGACTGCCTCAACTGTTTGGTTTGATATGCTCACCTCATATCACTGGCAGCGCCCATGATACGAGATAGCACTATTCCCTCTATGGTGATTGTATGGTGATGGTCAAGTCATAAGATGAAGAATTCAGCGCAACATCTTTCATTTGTCTCTCTCTTTGTTCTTTTGCGACAGCAGTTGCAAAACCTCTCCGAGGATGACGTCCACGACTTGATTGAAGAATTGCGAACCTTACCATGACAAAGCATCGGAACCAGGTGGAGTGAAACTCATTTTACTCTCAGCTCTGGAAAAAGCATATATTCTGAAACAAGAGTCCCTTCTCCAAACATAGAACAACTCACACTTGCAAAGACTTCCCTCCAACTTTATTGGTGCCTTGCAGACATCCAAACACTCAACACCAGGAAAACTACTGTGTTCAATAAAACACCATCAAGCACACCCAGCACTGGTGCGGATTATTTCAAAATGAATATTCATCACCACTGGTTATGTACTGTAATTAGCCATCCCAAGGGGTAAGATCTTTCCAGCAATGATCAGCGACAACCCAAAGTCATGATCGTTCGTTCATTGCACGACACACACATGCACATGGTCTCCAAAAGATAAACGCGTCAATCAACATACACAGCACCAACGTTTGGCATCTTCACTGCGAGCCTCAACATTTCCTTCTCACACATGCCTACTTTCATCCGCGCCCTCTCTCAAGTATGGGGATCCGCCGCAATGCTTTGATTATTGATAGTCGAGGCGAGTGCCTATTCACAGGGAAAGGCTTCTTGATATGGCATCATTGTCGATGGTTATACAGCACTTGAGTTGCAAGGTCCATCTCTATACTATGGGTGTGGCTGGAATGCTTTGGCCCCAAACAACTGAGCCAAAAGCATTGATGATGATAATGACAATGAAACTGCTTGTCATGGGATTTAAACGATTTCCGTCTTGCTCACATCACCATGTCAAGATTCAGTCCTCGGTTTGGTTTGCTCCACATTCTTGGCTTAGTAGATCATTGCTGATTGGGCGCTATGGCAATCGCAACGGATCAGCAATCAGTTTAAGTTCAAGACAACACATGAACATAGTTTTTCTGCTGAAGCCCCACTACCTGTAGCCACGAACCGCCAAGTCACGGTCTCACAGCCTCAGTCGCCAGGGCTGTGAAAAAGTGCTGCAGTGGAAATGGCTCGACGTACTACTCCTTCAGGTGACTCGATCTTGACGGTGCACTGCGTTCCAACTGGTGTCACCATTCGTACGAGGACCAAAGTCAAGTGAACTAGGATCACTAAGTGAACCATATATATTTAGAGAGGTAAAAAACCTGGATCACTAAGTGAACCACCTGATGTTGATCAGATCAGTTGCTTGTTTGTGTAGTCGCAAATGTCTGGTTCTTTTGCTGCGTAACGTGGATGGGCGCCAGGTACAAGATTCTGAAGATCGGTGAAGTCATCCCCCTGCAGGTGGAGCACAACTCATTCACACAGAGCAGTTGAGTTTCGAAGCATGTCTTCCCCCTGAAGCAGTGGGGCCCTGTAGTTTCGCTACATAAATGTTCTGGCCATTTCTAGACTGCATTCTTGCTCAATATGTGATCAGTTGGTGTGATACTTTTCCTTGCCTTGTACGAGGAATTGATACCTTAAAGCAGCTATTCCTCAGCGGTAGCTTGGGGTAGTCCACTCTGAAGGCGGTCAGGGGCATCTTGGTGTCTCAGCGAGCTCACATGTGCGCGTGTGTGGTGTCTTGGTCCGCGACTCATCCTTTCGGCTGTGGTTTCTCGGTGTGAATTCGTGTAGCGTGTGTCATGTATCGATGTCGTGTCTGGGTTTGTGTTTTCAATCTGAAGTTTAATTCATTATATTCCGTGAGCAGTAGCTTGGGGCCATGCTGGAAGGTGGTTGGAAACCTTAACCGCGGAGCAGCGCAGTGTCGCAGTGTCTTGTTTCCAAGTCTCGGTGTCTGGGTGCCTGAGTGGCCTGAGTGGTGGAAGCTTAGAAGGCGTGAGATTTCCAAGTCCCGTCGCACCTGTCAACCTTGGAAGCCTGGAAACCCGTCTTTTTTGGCCTCGTAGGAACTTGGAGCAGGACAAATCAGCGCATTTGTTCCATTGCTACACGTTCGGTACTGAACATGCGGCAACCAAGTGATGTACAGCAACGGAACAAATACGCTGGATTCGGTTTCTTCCTAAACCTTTGCTAATCTGGAACCTTCGGGCCCCCTTCAAATCTGTACCCCTGGAACCATGGAACTTTACCCCAGGAGCAAAAACGGACAATGGCGGAATCCCAGCCTTTCACCGGCCATTTTTCTGGTACAGGAAACGACAAAGGTGCAGGCCAGTTTTGGGGTCCGTAAATCTTTCCATGACTTTGGCTGCAAATTTACAAAATGAGCAACGTAATTTTTCGAACATGTTTTCGCAAGAATCGGCGCCCAATTTCTTGCTTCCAGTACTCTGATCAAGTTCAGCCCCCTCCACAGGCGAAACTTTCAACTTGATTTCCACAACAGCAAGCATTAGACATCATTCTTTGTTGCAAAGCGGAGATTCTCAGTCTGTATGGGCGAACAGATGCTGTGCAATGTGCGCTGGAATTCGCGCCAAGTTGCATTGACCCACTGGACACACTCTT
>VSDK01011881.1:527510-544514 GCA_009767595.1 Symbiodinium kawagutii
CCTGCTGATATGTTTCATGTTCGTTAGTGATGATTGGTCGGTATTTAATATTCTGGTATGACCTCTACCTTTTTGCTTTTGGGTTCTCCGGCCCCACCTTGTTTTCGATCTTCCCCTCTTGCCGAAATGTTTTCTGCTTTTGAACCTTGGCATTGTTTTAGCATGTGATAGCTTTACAAAGGAGGAGAACATTAGAAGGGGTAGCGATAGGAAGGCAGAGAGTAACCTTTCTATCTTCTCCAGCGGCCAGGCGTTGCCGAAGAAGCCAAAGAAGGAGGACGCAGTGGGTCCGGGTGTGTTGCCAGCCTCGGTCAAAGGCAGACCCTGTGAGGTTGCTGCGAGTTGCTGTTAAACCTGAGCAACAAAATTTGTTGACCGGGAGGTCTAGGGTTGAATGTGTGAGCAGTTGGTATTTGGTTTAAGAGGAACTCAATTCAGTCTTGTTATATCCAGAACTTGGTCAGCTGCCAGGGTTCTCAGCATAATCGCGGCAAAAGTTTGCAGCCAGGGATTCTTTTTTCTCCGAGCGTTTGAATCGTGAGGTTTCGCAGCATGTTCTGACCAAGACTTCATTTTTATGTGAATGTAAGGGTTTTCAAATGTTGCCCAACATTTGTTGCATGGGCGATCCGTTGGTTCAAGATTGTTGCACGACTGTTGAAGGCAAACTTGTTGTTGTACAGACGTGCTAGAAATAGCCGTGTTCCTGAAATGTATGAGACTGCAAACTTCCCATCTAGGGTGAACATGATGGTTGGTTATATTGATGTTTTTCATAGGGGTAGAAGGCTTCAAAAATTATAAACATACGGCAGTGGGTCAAAACCCTGTACCCCTGGTTCCCCCAATCATTAACCATTGTTTTCCCTATCGTTACTGGGTATTATCCCTCATGAAGTTGGTTGCTTAATATTGACCCATAGCCATATGGGAAAACAAAAAGAAAGACATGCCCAAGCTTTGGAAGGTCTGTACTGTCCCAGACACCAGCAGGATTGTATCTGATTTTGGCGCGCAATGACATGTCATTGCTGCGACAGCGACAGGGTTTTCAAGCGGCTAAGTTCGCGCTGCCCTAGGCGAAGGAGAAGGGACAGCCAGATTCTCCAGCTCAGACGAGACCGAAGATGGAGGCTGAATCCACCTGGGCAGCGGTAGAACAGAATCATTTCCAGGTTCAGGAGATTTCCTTTGGCACAGGGGTCGCTCGTGCACTTCATTTTGGTGTCATTTGTGCACTTATTCCATTACGGCAGTTCCGGGCTCCACTTCTGCAAGTATTCTGAAGGTTCTGGGAAGTTCCTGTGCAGTTTGCACAGAAGGTTCCAGAAGGTTTCTGCAGGGCCCGGACGGTTGTGGAGAATTGGGGTTGCCAGGGAAGGCTCTAGTAGGTTCCGGATGGTTTTGGGAATTCGGCAATTTCGGAAGGTTCTGCAGAGCACAATATGTGCGCTGTGTAGGTGCGGAGGCTTGGCTGTCAGGAGCACGTGCGGGGGTGCTGTTGGCTATAGTGCGTGCCCTGTGTAAGCGCGGAAGTGTTGTGATTAGGAATGGTGACGTGTGGATCACTGGCAGTATTTATCTTCGCGTGTACACTCCACACCCAACCCATTCAAACCCTGGTGTGGTGACCGTGTGCTATGAACAGTAACAGAGGCCCCACCCCAAGTCCACCCAGGCCCCAACCAAACCCATGTGTCATTTCAGGTGCTCCTTGCTACAACGGTAGCAGATCCCCCACACCAACCCCACCTGCCACACCCAGCTCCGGCAATGATGGTGGTTCAGGTGTGGAACGTCAACATCCCTTCCCACCCGACCCCACCCCACGCCACCCACCCAAACCCTTTTGTGATTTTATTTTGTGCGCAAGTGACCCCAGACCCTGAGCAACGAAAGGCTTTTCAAGTGGCTAAGCTCGCACTGCCCTAGGCGAAGGAGAAGGGACAGCCAGATTCTCCAGCTCAGACAAGACCAAAGATGGAGGCTGAATCCACCTGGGCAGCGTTAGAACAGATTCATGTCCAGGTTTAGGGGGTTTTCCCTTGTTCCGTTGAGACAAGACCTGTGACTTTGGTAGGGCCTGTAAGCAGCTCAACGTGTGCAATGGATGTAAATGTAACATATGGATGGAATGCAATGCAATGTGTAAAGCAATGTCATGTGGTGTAATGCAGTGTAATGTGATGTCTAGCGATGCGCTGCCATGTAAGGTCATTACATACTATGTAGTGCATGTGATGCACACACTGCTTACCTTCCAAGGAATCAGTTGAATGCATAATGTTATATACTGTATGCAATGAATTGACATAGCGTAGATAATGAGCATGCGCAGGGTAATGAAACGTCACAAGATGTGCTTCAATTCAATGTAGCGTAGTGCCGTGTAAGCAGCATGTTTAAACCAGAGAGTTCCACAAGGGGTGAAATGTGCGAATAGGTGTACTCTGCGTCGTGTGTCTCATATTTGTAACGGCGTACTTTGTGCAGCACTGTGTGGTGAATGCAATATTTAGAGCACACGATGTTAGATACATGTAGTTAATATGTTATGGTGCATGTATGTTCTTGATAGGCAATATGGCTTTGATGCAATGTATGTACTTGATGTAGCTTCCTGCGCATACTGCATATGCTCTAGATACTGCAGTCTACGCAGTGAAGGCTCGTGCAGGCCAAGCGACCGTGTAATGAAGTGCAACCGAATGGTGCAGTGTAGGGTGCTGTCTCGCGCCGATGATTTGACGTGATGCAGTTATGTGCAGTTTTGCATGTCTACATAATATTAAGCTCTACAGTCTCTACAGATGTGCGCAAGTACATGTTTGCATTTACATCTATACGCGTGTCCGTAATATATTTGCCAAACACCCATATATGAATGCACCTACTCAATGCAGGATGGACATATATGCTTGTAGTGTTTCGTATAGGTAATTTCATAAATACACCTGCGCCTGCAGAAATTGTCATTGGCGTTGAAGGCCCACGGTTTTCCGTTTTCAGGATCTCACTGGTCTCTCTTGGAATGGGGATCTTATCCACATTAAAAGATACCCATCACTACTAAGAGCATTTACATCAGAGACTCTTGTGATGGGCAACCTGTTGATGGGTAGCTTTATTGACTTCTAGGAGCATTTACATCAGAGACTCTAGTGATGGGTAACCTGTTGATGGGTAGTTTTAATGATGGTTAGTGAGTGGACTACTAAGAGAACTTACATCAGAGACAGCAACCTCTTGTGACTCTTGTGATTTGGTCACACCCCATTGAAGCAACTGTTTTCCAATTGGATAGATGTTCCGAACAGCATTGTCAACGCATGATTTGCTTTCTTCGCAAAGAAACTCTTTGGTGGTTTCAAACATTTCTGCTTGTCTTTCACCCAAGAGTTGGGATGGTTGGGTTGTCGAAGATGTTTCAGAGGGCTGGTGAGCACCACCAACGACTCTACTGTGCTGTTGTTGGCTGCTGTCAGCTGGTGCTATGACTCAGCATCATCAATGGCTCCATTTCTGGTCATCTGAAGCGGATCCAAAGGCTGCAGCAGAAGCTGGACCACCTCCGCCACCACCACCACCGTTACCTCCACCGCCTCCGGCCGGAAGTTTCTCAGCTCGGGGTGAAGGTCATTGTTGGATCACCAAGAGAGATCAACTGTTTGCCCCAACAAATATGGTGCTATCTCAAGCGATAGGTGACCCCCAAAGTGGATGGTCTATCACTATGAATCTTCGATGATTTGGGAGTACCTCTATGGCTTGAGAAACCCTCATATCCTATGACACCCCAATGAGTCGACGGTTGGACTTGGGGTTCCGAGTCGTCGCGACGTCGACTGCTGGTGCTATGAGGATTTTCCCCGTTTGACCAGCCACTGAATGGCTGAGCAGGGCCAGTTTTTGTTAGTGATCTTTGCTTGGTACCTTAATCAACTGCATGCTGGGAGTCTATGTTCTGGGTTTATTGTTTACAACTTGTAAAAGAAATCTAGAAGAAGTAAGCAGATACATAGATAAGTAAAGGAATGAATAAACGCATATCTATAAATAAAAAGATAAATAGATACATGAATATAAATATAAATGTAAACAGATAAATAGATAAATAAAACATATATATTTATATACGTATATATGAATAAGAAATATACGTCCCTAAATCAACCATTAATCAATCAATACGGATATACATATACATATATACATATACACATATACATATACATATATACATGGAGAGACACAATACCCTCATGTTTGATGGCTACTGCGCAGCTTGATGGTATTGGTAGAGCTGACCGAGGACCCACCGATGTGTTGATGGAGGAGACACGAGGACAAGGCGAGCCAGGTGATGAGGTGTACACCATCTGGGTGGATCCAACCACTAACTGCCTACGGCTTGGTGCACACTGGCTTGGTGGCTTAGAGATCCCATACTAAAACTTTAATGGGTAGTGGATACATACACTCTTTTTTTAAAATATATATACACATATACATACACATGCATGTAGTGGTTACTGGCTTGACTTACATAGTAGATTGACAGAGATTTGAGGTTGAGGCTGATTCACCCGATTTGGGCATATCAGAGCCAGTTGGCAGGGACCTCTCAGGGTTTCTCGAAAAAACGGGTTGGAAGCGTGCTGATGGCGTGCCTTCTTTGGAGTTTGCGGTGTTGATCAGAACAAGACTTAGTACATGTGGCAGTGGGTCAAAACCCCGTACCCCTGGTTCCCCCTTGTGAACCATTGTTTTTCCTATTATTGTTGGTGGAAATTCCCCATTAGTTGGTTGATCAATATTGACCCATAGCCATATGATTATATATGTATATATATATATAGATAGATAGATAGATAGATAGATAGATAGACAGATATATGTATATATGTATGCAGTCATCAACAGAATTATGGAAATGGATGTGATGGCTACCCGCTATTGAGGGTGAGGGCTATGTACCCGCTCTTCAGCGAGTTCAGAGACATCCATTTCCATAAGTCCGTTTTTGGGAGTGCGGAATTCTTCATGTTGATGTTTGGACTTCAACCACAAACTATTGGTCCAGTAGTGTGCTCAGATTGCAGGAAATAGTAATTATGGAAATAATAATTATTGACTATTATGGGCTAGACATAATTGTGAGGAGCTTCCCCACTTCGGTCGAATGGTTGGTTTCAATAATTACATTCTTGCTGATATGTTGGCAGGTAATACCTTGATAAGGGGTTATTTACGGTCATCGGCAGAATTCTGGGGGGGGGGGTAAATCCCCAATGTTAATTGACACAATTATGAAAATGGCATTTGGTTGTTTTCAACCCTTTTCCTTGAAATCAAATTATGGAAATGTCCCTACCAGAGGGCTTCGATGCAATTCTTGCAAAAGATCAGGATTCCTCAGTTCTTGGATGAAAATGCAATTATGGAAAAAAACGTAGACAGCAATTCCTCCGCACTTTATAGCCCTCAAAATCATTTCCATAATTCTGTCGACGACCATATATGTATATATATATATAACCTGTATAATATGCCGTCACCGACCCCTAGTGCCCACCTTCGACGCCACAAACACGAACGTTATTAGGTGGCCCTGTGATTTGATGACAACTTCTACCATACGATGACAACTTCTACCATACGTGGCCACTATAGTAAAACTCTACAAAATACCGTACTTCTTCCTTCAATATCTGATGGAGGTGGGCGCCAGGGGTTGGTCAAACCTATATATACACATAAGTCCCTTGCATTGGTTTTTGACATCCAAAAGTCATGACGGCTTGGCTGACAAAGCCACATGGCTCTGGTCACCAAATTTCTGCCTTCTCTGCCTTGGAGGTTCCATCTTCGGACCCAAGCTGCAGCATGCGCAGCAGCCTGAAGCACCTGCCTGGGAGGCCTTGGCAGTTGGACTGAGAGCAGCTGGGCTCCAATGGTGAAAATCCTCGGTGCCAGGCAGATTCCGGTCGCGCTTCTTCCAGCTCCACGTGGCACGCCTGGGAGCCATCTGGGCAGAGCCTCTCGGTGAGAAACGTATTCGGATTGATGGCCTGATCCAACAGTAATGGTAGTTGTATGGTGGTTTGATGGTAGTTTAATAGTGATTGACGGTAAATCAGGATTCTTAGATATGAATCAACATGAACCATCATTAAGCGAGGAAAAATTGAGCCATGAAGCAACTTGAAAGAGCGAAGACGGATGTTACCTGATAAGCCTACTGTTCGAGCCGGGGCGGTTGGACGGGGTAATGGGGCCATCGGTTCTATTTGGGTGTTTCTCAAAATTCGGGTACCCCCCAACGTCCACTAGAAGCCATTTAGAGTAGCAAACCAGTCATTTTGTGAGTCCCCGATGGCTTGAGAACCCCCAATGTCGTGGATGGTCTCGAAGATTTCTGCTTTGCAACAGTGGATCATTGGATTGGTCCTGCAAGCTGAGAATCTTCGCTTGGTATGCCCAGTCTGCCTGGTTCGGAGTTGAAGGGGCTTTTGTCATCTATACTAACTACTATCGCAATAATAGATAGTAATAATAAATAGTAGTAATGACAATGATACCATTGATACTGATTACTGTAGTAATAACAATCTAGTGCCAATCATATTAATTACTATAGTAATAAGAACACTGATACCAATTACACTAATCAGTACAACTCTCCAGTAGTATACTATCGTCCTTTCTGAAAGTCCTGGCATCAAACTCGTGCAGATGCCACATTTCAGATGAGATTGTGCCAATTTGGGGGGTCTGAAGGGATTTCTCTCAGGCCAGCAATTCATTGTTTCATTTTCTGTTGACCCAACTTGAAGACTTTGTTTCACAGCAGCCCCACAATTCTCAGTCGGCATTCTATATATTAAGATTTCGTATCATTCTCAAAGAAAGGACTTTCCCACTTTTGTTCGAAGCGGATTACAACCAATGCGTCCCAGCGACCAAGACCATGGCTGGAAAGACGCCTGGAACCGTGTGCTCCTGAGTTGGATTGCTGGTACAGCTTGGGACATGTGTCACAGCCACACAGAAGCCGACTTGGATGTGCACAGCTGGGGTTATAGCTGGGATATAACTCTAGTAGACTCTAGCCCTACAGGGTAGGTGAACCCCCAAGAAGCATGGAAACCAGGTAGTGTGGGATCCAACCGGGCTCCACGAAGGCATTGAAGCTGAGGACTACCAAGCAGAAATGCCGGTATGACATGCTGCGAATCAATAGGACAAATGATACATATACCGTGTATATTATATATTTATATATGCGTACATACGCAGACATACGCATGTGTACGCGCATAATCAAGGGGAAGTTTAGAAGAGAAGAGAAACTTCCGTGTCGCGAAGGTTTCTCAAATGTCTAGAGAGAGAGAGATGACACTTGGAAGAGCTATCACGACACACTGAGATGGACTCCGAGGGGGACAATCTTCAGGCACTTGCTCTTCTCAGTCACTTCTCTTCTTTTAAAAATTGGTCTTTTAAATCAAATTGTAATGAAGCTCTTTGTGTCACTACAATTTTGCCACGAAGGGCCACTTGAATTCTCGCCAAGATTGGTCGCTACTTTTCTGAAGTCTTTTTTGGAAAGTTATACCCTTTGCCAGGGTACTACTTGTACAATTGACCAATTGGATCATTGGGGTTGCCCCGCATGCATGTTTCGAGCTGCCTTCGGCAGCGTGCCCGGCATCCACAAGCTTGGATTGTTCCTGAGGCGGGTGGAAGGAAAATCAAAGCAGGGAGCCACAGTTGGAGCATGAGGGGCTGCCATATGTGGAAACTCGTTGCGCTGTGTGGGTGCCATTTCTTTGTGCAGTTTCTTGAAGACGGCCAGGAATGGCACTACAAACGTAATGAGTGTTTCAGATGCAAGTCAAGTATCTATCAAGACAAGCCAACTGGCACACAAACTTTTCCAAAATGGATTAAGGTCGCGGCTGGAAGCGCCTTCTGACCTTGCATCCCAAGTGCTGGTTCCCACTTGTGACCTCAAGCATTGCCCAGGTTCTTTAGGGTAAAACTGTGAGAGTGGTGAGACTTCAAGTCTTTTTTGGCCATCAATCATTGTTGTTGATTACCATCCCCGAATCCGAAGCAGTATTACAACCAAGATGAAGCACCTCATGATCTCCACCCAAAACGATGATTCGCCTCGCAATACTCGCCTGTCATCAACCATGAAGAACCAGTAGCAGCGGTTCAATCCAGCGGTGGCTGGCGCTGCCCCCAGATTTCCAGCGAGCCTTGACAGGCCGAAGGCGGCGTCCGCGATATAAGAGAAGTTCCTTGGATCAGTTGATTGCTCACAGGTTTTTTCCAGACGTTCCTAGGATCAGTTCCATGGTAAACTCACAGGCAAGTGAGAGACTGACTGGGAAAGTAGCTCTGGTGCTGGCCAGGTTCAATAGGTCAAGCAAGATGTGGTGCTCCGGATCTCTGGTCCCCAAAAAGAATCATATTTTTGGGACAGCAGTAAAGGTGGTTTTGGGGATTAAACTAAAATTTTGTGCCTTGTATTGCTGTAAGGATATCACCAGCAGTACCGAAATGGTGCCCCAGATTCGGGCGGCTCTGCCAGGCTTCCACAAGTGGAACAACAGGTCCTGGCAGGACGTGGCCGAGATCCGCCGGTCTTTCCTGTGAATTCGCACGTGGCTGTGCTGCTAGGTTGACTTGAGCCAAGAAAACGAAAAATTGGTTGATTGCTAGGGGAACTATCATACAGACTGGTAACAGACTTATGTGTTTCTTATTACAAGGCAAGCTCTACAAAGATAGGGCTGGCAACAGGCAACAGGCAACAGGGATTGTCCATGGCTCACGCAGCTGGTTGACATGTACGCCAGGAGCATGAGCAGACGGCCAGCAGTGCCGTGGTAGCATGTTTGGTCAAGAGGTGCTATGAACGATCGGATTTTTATACGGCTATGGGTCAATATTAAGCAACGAATAATGGAGGATAGGACCACCAATGATAAGGGAAACAATGGCCAATGATAGGGGAACCAGGGGTAGGGGGTTTTGACCCACAGCCATACGGCTATTTCTCAAGCCATAGGGGTACCCCTGAATCATCCAATCTTGATCATTTATGGTAGCAAACCAAACATTTTTGGGGTCCCCTATTTTGAGAAACCACCATCTTCTCATACTCAAGATGTACTCAAGATGGTCAATCTGTGAAATTCTTTGCGGTTTTCATGGCTTTTTGATTTGGAAATATGCCGTCCGCATCTGGACAATCGGGACATTCTGTGGTTCTGATTTGGTGTTCTGATATTGTATCAATCTTGAGAGTTTGAGCTTTTTTACAGCAACGGCGCACAACCCTGGTCGATTTCGAAAAGGTAGTACATTCCCACACACACACGCGCAGGGATCCACACAACACTATGGGATACTTTGAAACAGCAGCACCCCCAGAAAAGACCTTTGGTCAACCTCAAAGACGTATGGATTGGGTTCCAACACAGGGTGCTCCAGAGGGTACAGGCGAACAACCAATGCGCGACTGACAGTTCAACGCTGCCTCAGAATCCAGTGGCAATGTAGCACTTAGCCGTAGGAAAAGTGAAAATAGAAATGTTTTGTTCCGTCGATCATTGAAACCATCATCAAGAGTAAAAAGTGAGAGGACAAGGTGACAAGTCAGTATGATGTTGCACCACTCATAGTCCGAAATGAACTGCAACAGTTCGGTTGACAAAGCTGAGCCCATCTCAGTGGCACTGAGGCAACGATGCTTGGGAAGATTGGAGCCAGTGGAATCAACATCCGGAGAAAGGATCAACATCCGCAGGCGAGTTGCCGGGGCTGAGCTGCTCGGAAGTTCATGGTTCTGCGAGTCAGCGCTTGTCCTTGAAAAAATGGTGATGGGAAGTCTGCCCAAAAAGTTCTGGGGGTGTGATTTCACTCTGATTTGAGGATGAGTCTGCCAGGTTCACGGGTTTACAGTGCTGATGGCAAAACCACTGGCTTCTTGGCAGCTTGTGATGCCAGCGCATCGAATTCTGAACATGCGGAAGTTGTTTTGGCCTGACAGAACCTCAACACCTGACCGACCACCAATCACAATCATACTTCCGGGAAAGGATGCTGGTCAGTTGGCGAAATCAAGAACATCTTTTTCTGACACATCTGCGCTCAGGTTTCTGGGATTCGAAGAGCGATAGCCGGGCACGGCGCACCCAAGCGCCGGACGACCGAAGACCAGCGGTGTTGGCCCCACTCACAGTCTTTCGAGCGCAGGATCCAGCAGGACTGTGGTACATCGCTGAGTGCCACCGGGGGCTTCAAATTGGTTAAAGGCACATTGCTTGCAATTCCATCGCGAGGAATCAGTCAAGGGACTCTGTCTGACAGATGTTTCCTGTGTGTTGGGCTGATTTTTACTTGCTTGAGGACGGAGATGAATATTGTTCCCAGTTCACTTAAATGAATCGTCTAAAGGTTGATACATCCATCTGACACTTGGATGCATGAAGCATAGTGCTGCATGGCAAGACTACGCCCCACAAGAGCCAAAGCTAATCGGTGTTGGATTTCAAGCTTATCCAGTCACAAGTCCTGCAACGTTGACTTGAAACTTCGCAGAGATTCATCAAGTCTGCTGCAATTTCACAAAGGGACAAAGCATTTGCCGCGCATTTTGTTTGTTTTGCTTGCCGGTTGCAATGCACGTGCATTTTGGGAATTTGCTTCCATCCTTGTGCCCACAATGAGATAAGCAAAACGCAACGCCTCAGTGTTTTGCCAGGAGGGCAGTTTCCATTTTCTGAAACACGTTCACCAACTTTTGACAAACTACGTTCAAAGTGAGCGTTTGGCAGTACTTTGGGTCTGAAGACAGAGGATTCTGCAAATTTTCAGTAGGTCAGAAGAAACCAGAAAAACCAAGTGAAGGATGAAAGCTGCCATGTGGCCACTCACCGTTTAGCTATTTGGGGCGAATGGGGTAGAATTTTGACACGTGAGATTTGAAGGTTGCATAGGTTCCGCATCGGTCCTTGGGAGTGCCGCAGTGTTGCAAGATGTTGCCAGCAAAGTTGAGGCTACTGTTGTTGCGACGTGTCAAAACAAGGTCACGGTAGATCTTGTTGAGCAACACATGCTTCGTTTGCATTCTTGCCCTCAGGAAGACAATCGCATGGTCACATAGTCTATCTAAATCTATTTGAACTCAAAGTAAGCCTTGTCCATGTTTTGTCATCGATGCAATCTCATGGTGTGGATCTGCTTCCAGTGTTTTCATGTGTCGACTTCCGATGTTGCCAGATTCATTCAGAGATGAGTTGGAATCCTCAATGTCAGGACCATCAGCTTCTGCAGCAAAGAAAGCTGTTGAAGGACGAGCGCTTTTGGAGGTGTAAGGCAAACATTTTTGTATGATGTGATGCGCAGAGTAGGTTACTTAGATGTGGCAAGGGTGGTAGTGAGAGTGTTTTGAAGATGGGGAGCAAACTAGAGTTTGCAATTTCCGCCTTCACAAGGTTCGCCTTCAACTTCAATACATTTCTTTTTGGTTGAGCAATGTTTGGCATACTTCTTGTTAGTCAGGTTTTACTTTGCGAAGCAGGGTGCATATCGAACCTTATCAAAGTTGTTCTGGGATGGGCTGCATTCACGCTCATCGTTTTCTAGTGCTCTTCCTTTTGGGACTTTGCTGGGAACACCAGGATCTGAAATGGAAGTCAAGAAAGAACCTTCGGGCTGGCGATGGAGAGAGAAAGAGAAAGCATTCCAAGGAGAAAAGCTGTTGAGTGCCTTGGGCCTCTTCCACCTCATGAGGTAAGCACAAACAAGACCTCAGTGTTTTGCCAGCAGGGCAGTTTCCATTTTCTGAAACACGTTCACCAACTTTTGACAAACTACGTTCAAAGTGAGCGTTTGGCAGTACTTTGGGTTTGAAGACAGCGGATTCTGCAAATTTTCAGTAGGTCAGAAGAAACCAGAAAAACCAAGTGAAGGATGAAAGCTGCCATGTGGCCACTCACCGTTTAGATATTTGGGGCGAATGGGGTAGAATTTTGACACGTGAGATTTGAAGGTTGCATAGGTTCCGCGTCGGTCCTTGGGAGTGCCGCAGTGTTGCAAGATGTTGCCAGCAAAGTTGAGGCTACTGTTGTTGCGATGCGTCAAGACAAGGTCACGGTAGATCTTGTTGAGCAGCACATGCTTCGTTTGTATTCTTGCCCTCAGGAAGACAATCGCATAGCCACATAGTCTATCTAAATCTATTTGAACTCAAAGTAACCCTTGTCCATGTTTTGTCATGGATGCAATCTCATGGTGTGGATCTGCTTCTAGTGTTTTCATGTGTTGACTTCCGATGTTGCCAGATTCATTCAGAGATGAGTTGGAATCCTCAATGTCAGGACCATCAGCTTCTGCAGAAAAGAAAGCTGTTGAAGGACGAGCGCTTTTTGAGGTGTAAGGCAAACATATTTTGTATGATGTGATGCGCAGAGTAGGTTACTTAGATGTGGCAAGGGTGGTAGTGAGAGTGTTTTGAAGATGGGGAGCAAACTAGAGTTTGCAATTTCCGCCTTCACAAGGTTCGCCTTCAACTTCAATACATTTCTTTTTGATTGAGCAATGTTTGGCATACTTCTTGTTAGTCAGGTTTTACTTTGCGAAGCAGGGTGCATATCGAACCTTATCAAAGTTGTTCTGGGATGGGCTGCATTCACGCTCATCGTTTTCTAGTGCTCTTCCTTTTGGGACTTTGCTGGGAACACCAGGATCTGAAATTGAAGACAAGAAAGCATTCCAAGGAGAAAAGCTGTTGAGTGCTTTGGGCTTCTTCCACTGAATGAGATAAGTAAATTGCATTTTCTGAAACACGTTCACCAACTTTTGACAAACTACGTTCAAAGTGAGCGTTTTGGCAATACTTTGGGTCTGAAGACAGAGGATTCTGCAAATTTTCAGTAGGTCAGAAGAAAGCAGAAAAACCAAATGAAGGATGAAAGCTGCCATGTGGCCACTCACCGTTTAGATATTTGGGGCGAATGGGGTAGAATTTTGACACGTGAGATTTGAAGGTTGCATAGGTTCCGCATCGGTCCTTGGGAGTGCCGCAGTGTTGCCAGATGTTGCCAGCAAAGTTGAGGCTACTGTTGTTGCGATGCGTCAAGACAAGGTCACGGTAGATCTTGTTGAGCAGCACATGCTTCGTTTGCATTCTTGCCCTCAGGAAGACAATCGCATGGTCACACAGTCTATCTAAATCCATTTGAACTCAAAGTAAGCCTTGTCCATGTTCTGTCATCGAGGCAATCTCATGGTGTGGATCTGCTTCCAGTGTTTTCATGTGTTGACTTCCGATGTTGCCAGATTCATTCAGAGATGAGTGGGAATCCTCAATGTCAGGACCATCAGCTGTTGCAGCAAAGAAAGCTGTTGAAGGTCGAGCGCTTTTTTATGTGTAAGGCAAACATTTTTGCGTGATGTGATGCGCAGAGTAGGTTACTTAGATGTGGCAAGGGTGGTAGTGAGAGTGTTTTGAAGATGGGGAGCAAACTAGAGTTTGCAATTTCCGCCTTCACAAGGTTCGCCTTCAACTTCAATACATTTCTTTTTGATTGAGCAATGTTTGGCATACTTCTTGTTAGTCAGGTTTTACTTTGCGAAGCAGGGTGCATATCGAACCTTATCAAAGTTGTTCTGGGATGGGCTGCATTCACGCTCATCGTTTTCTACTGCTCTTCCTTTTGGGATTTTGCTGGGAACACCAGGATCTGAAATTGAAGACAAGAAAGCATTCCAAGGAGAAAAGCTGTTGAGTGCTTTGGGCTTCTTCCACTTAACGAGATCAGTAAATTGCATTTTCTGAAACACGTTCACCAACTTTTGACAAACTACGTTCAAAGTGAGCGTTTTGGCAATACTTTGGGTCTGAAGACAGAGGATTCTGCAAATTTTCAGTAGGGAAGTGGATGCGCAAAAGAAACCAGAAAAACCAAGCGAAGGATGGAAGCTGTCGTGTGCTGTTGAGATTGGTTGGTGTCAGACACCCAGCCCCAGCTTGATAATAGGTCATCAGATATCACCATGTTCAAATGAATTTAGGAGAGAAACTTCTGTGTCACAAACAGTCAGGCAACCAAGCGCAAGATGTCAAAAAGAGCTGATATTGAGATGTCAGAAGAGAGCTGCCGCTATTTGAGAGAGCTGACGCTGAGCAATGGTGTCATGAGAGAGCTGAAATGGGTGTTTCTCAAAATAGGGGGACACCCCAAATCATCCAATGTTAGCCAATTTATAGTATTAAACCAATCATTTTTTGGGATTCCCTATTTTGAGAACCCCCCAAATAAACAACGAAAGAGATGCCAAAAGACAGCTCTTGGAGGGAGCAGAGCTGAGCCTTGAGCTGAGATGCCATTGCAGCAAAGAAAGCTGTTGAAGGACGAGCGCTTTTTTATGTGTAAGGCAAACATTTTTGCGTGATGTGATGCGCAGAGTAGGTTACTTAGATGTGGCAAGGGTGGTAGTGAGAGTGTTTCGAAGATGGGGAGCAAACTAGAGTTTGCAATTTCCGCCTTCACAAGGTTCGCCTTCAACTTCAATACATTTCTTTTTGATTGAGCAATGTTTGGCATACTTCTTGTTAGTCAGGTTTTACTTTGCGAAGCAGGGTGCATATCGAACCTTATCAAAGTTGTTCTGGGATGGGCTGCATTCACGCTCATCGTTTTCTAGTGCTCTTCCTTTTGGGATTTTGCTGGGAACACCAGGATCTGAAATTCAAGACAAGAAAGCATTCCAAGGAAAAAAGCTGTTGAGTGCTTTGGGCTTCTTCCACTTAACGAGATAAGTAAATTGCATTTTCTGAAACACGTTCACCAACTTTTGACAAACTACGTTCAAAGTGAGCGTTTTGGCAATAGTTTGGGTCTGAAGACAGAGGATTCTGCAAATTTTCAGTAGGTCAGAAGAAACCAGAAAAACCAAGTGAAGGATGAAAGCTGCCATGTGGCCACTCACCGTTTAGCTATTTGGGGCGAATGGGGTAGAATTTTGACATTTGAGATTTGAAGGTTGCATAGGTTCCGCATCGGTCCTTGGGAGTGCCGCAGTGTTGCAAGATGTTGCCAGCAAAGTTGAGGCTACTGTTGTTGCGACGTGTCAAGACAAGGTCACGGTAGATCTTGTTGAGCAGCACATGCTTCGTTTGCATTCTTGCCCTCAGGAAGACAATCGCATGGTCACACAGTCTATCTAAATCCATTTGAACTCAAAGTAAGCCTTGTCCATGTTCTGTCATCGAGGCAATCTCATGGTGTGGATCTGCTTCCAGTGTTTTCATGTGTTGACTTCCGATGTTGCCAGATTCATTCAGAGATGAGTTGGAATCCTCAATGTCAGGACCATCAGCTTCGTCAGCAAAGAAAGCTGTTGAAGGACGAGCGTTTTTTTATGTGTAAGGCAAACATTTTTGTATGATGTGATGCGCAGAGTAGGTTACTTAGATGTGGCAAGGGTGGTAGTGAGAGTGTTTTGAAGATGGGGAGCAAACTAGAGTTTGCAATTTCCGCCTTCACAAGGTTTGCCTTCAACTTCAATACATTTCTTTTTGGTTGAGCAATGTTTGGCGGCATACTTCTTGTTAGTCAGGTTTTACTTTGCGAAGCAGGGTGCATATCGAACCTTATCAAAGTTGTTCTGGGATGGGCTGCATTCACGCTCATCGTTTTCTAGTGCTCTTCCTTTTGGGACTTTGCTGGGAACACCAGGATCTGAAATTGAAGACAAGAAAGCATTCCAAGGAGAAAAGCTGTTGAGTGCTTTGGGCTTCTTCCACTTAATGAGATAAGCAAATTGCATTTTCTGAAACACGTTCACCAACTTTTGACAAACTACTTTCAAAGTGAGCCTTTGGCAATACTTTGGGTCTGAAGACAGAGGATTTTGCTGGGAACGTCAGGAGAAGTGGATGCGCAAAAGAAACCAGAAAAACCAAGCGAAGGATGGAAGCTGTCGTGTGCTGTTGAGATTGGTTGGTGTCAGACACCCAGCCCCAGCTTGATAATAGGTCATCAGATATCACCATGTTCAAATGAATTTAGGAGAGAAACTTCTGTGTCACAAACAGTCAGGCAACCAAGCGCAAGATGTCAAAAAGAGCTGATATTGAGATGTCAGAAGAGAGCTGCCGCTATTTGAGAGAGCTGACGCTGAGCAATGGTGTCATGAGAGAGCTGAAATGGGTGTTTCTCAAAATAGGGGGACACCCCAAATCATCCAATGTTAGCCAATTTATAGTATTAAACCAATCATTTTTTGGGATTCCCTATTTTGAGAACCCCCCAAATAAACAACGAAAGAGATGCCAAAAGACAGCTCTTGGAGGGAGCAGAGCTGAGCCTTGAGCTGAGATGCCAAGAGCGAGCTCTGAGAAGAGATGAAACAACTACCCTCTGGTAAACTAATGGAAAATCATTACTTTCTACAGGAAAACACTGGTTTCCATTGCCATAGAAAAGAATAGCTGCAAATAGAAACCATGGCCATAGAAAATTGCCATAGAAAATTACTTTCTATACGAAACCAGCTATAAACAAAGTATTTTCCATTGCCATGTGAGTTTACGGAAGGGAAACACTGAGGAAAGATGTCAAGAGATGAGACCGGGACCCTGGCGTGCCTGGGGTACTACTTGTATTGTTTCTGCTTGTAATTTGAGGATAATGATCTCGAAATCCAGTATCAATTAGGCATTTTTTTGCATGCTGAAACAGCCTTGATTCATCTACGTCTCTTCAATACCTCTTCCCCTACGCAACGGTTTCTCCCACCACTTTTTAGCAACAGAAAGACATGATAGAAACGAATTCCCAAACTTGAAATTCTGGAAGTTTCGAACGAAAAAATCGCAGCGTCCCCACGGGGTTCCTCAGGAGCCACCGTCCCCAAGAGCAACCGCTCCCGCTCTCCTCTGCCACGGCGGCGTCGCTCGGCGGGTCCCCCCGGGCCCCT
>VSDK01011881.1:545155-593998 GCA_009767595.1 Symbiodinium kawagutii
TGGGAGTAGGTCTTCATTGTGTGCTCACAATCGTGGTCGTGGTCGTGCTCGTGGTTGTCATTGTCGTCGTCGGTAGCGGCAGCGTTGTCGTCTTCTTCTTCGTCTTCTTCTTCGTCTTCTTCTTCTTCTTCATCATCGTCGTCGTCGTCTTCGTCGTCGTCGTCGTCTTCGTCGTCGTCGTCGTCGTCATCATCATCATCACCACCGTCATCATCACCACCACCGTCATCATCACCACCGTCATCATCATCATCATCATCATCATCATCATCATCATACATCATCATCATCGGCATCGTCATTGTCATCCTCATCGTCATCCTCGTCGTCATCATCATTATCACCATCATCATTTTCATCACCATGATGATCATCTTCATCATCATCACCATCATTACCATCATCACCATCATCATCATCATCATCCCTGCTGGAATATCCATCCGAACCGAATTCTATCCTGAGCAAGATTCTGAAATGGCAGGACCCCACTGGCAAGGGAACATTTCATAACAATTCTTCAAAAACTTTAGACTCTGAAATCCCACGAGCACCATCTCCCCTTCAGCTTTTTCGGTGTCACTTCGTTCCATGCAGATCCCCAAGCCGGGCGCCCAAGCAGCTGAGGCCTCCGAAGTCACCTGAACAGGCCCTCAGCCCAAGGAACACAAGGCGCAACGATCACGACGTGGTGCTCAATGGCACTTGGGCACTGACATCATCGTATACTTGGGCATGATCATGCATGCATATCCTTACATCTGCGGCCATCTGCGTACGTGGATGCCATGGCAGATGTATATATATATATAATTAATATATATATATATATATTTGAACAATTTTGAACAGATAGAGAATGAACATACATTGTATATGTATGTGCAGCATATAGAATATGTATTCATCGTGTGCAAATGGCATCGTGCTGAAATTCTGCAATCACAATGTGGGTACATAGATGTGATGCGCCCATACCCCAAAAATTGGGAACAAGCAACTATGCAGACATATCGATAGGGATGCTCAGAAAAAAAGAAAAACATGCAGACGCGCGTGTATATGCCCCCACAAACGTGTATGGATATGCGGAAGAAATATATGAAGATGCAAATGCATAGATGTACTTGCGCATGCATGTACTTTTGCGCAGCTGCACAAATACATTCATGGATGCGCACACATGCAAATACATTTGGGTTCAAAATCTGCATTTGCCACACATATGCACAGGTTGCAGCAACCAGAGTGTGTGAAAGATGGCATGAGATCTACACGTTTATGATCACAATGGCAAACACGCACAAGGAGACAGTGCCTAAGCTGATGAGGCTGATCATTAACCATTGTTTTCCCTATAGTTTTGTCGGATAATATCCTCCATTATTGCTGGTTAATATTGACCCATAGCCATGAATGTACACTCTCACAGGCAGTTCCATGGGCGGTTATCTATTCATGCGCCGGGCAGTCCCGTGGCACTGTGCCAGGACCGCACCGGTGGACGCGTTTTCGTTGGCGCCTAAGAATCCGGGTCCCAAGGTGGTCCTGTGCTCTTGGACATCAGTTGGTGCAAACTAGGGGGGTACCTACATCTCAGGATACCTGTTTGCCTAGGTGAAAAGTTTTGCGCTGACAAGTCTTTGGATGATTGTTTTTGGTTCGTTTGGAGTAGGGAGGGATAAAACCTAGCCAACAGACATGTATGATTGGGATGACTAAGTGAACACAGATGTATTCAATCCAGAGGTAAAATCATCGATGGTTGAACGCCCTGGAGCTGCAAAAGACCCATCCTTGAGGTATTCTTCCCCATAGCAATTTGAAAACATGTTGAGAATTTTTGATGACATTCCGACCTTCGCCATTTGCCTATACTAAACTGAGATGCCTCTCCTGTGCAACACTTTAGCCAATTTGGTGGTCTTGTTTCAAGCCTTGTGAGGAGGCTTGAGACCTCGGAATGGACACCAACATTTCTGGGCTTTTCAAGGAATCAACTATTAGAATCCCTCTAAAATTGATCCCATCCTTTGAAAATTCTGCGCTTTGCAACTGAAACGATGCACGCAATTCGACTGTACAGCGTGTCGGTACAGCCGGGGACCTGGTGGCCGATCCACCACTAGGGATAGTGCTAGTGAAGAGCCCCCTTGCCACTCTTGATCATGCTTAGCCGCCTGTCAACCACAGGGCCGACTTCAGCTGCAACGACCAACTCACACCTGTGGTCACATGGTTTACCACCAGACATTTCAGGTGTGTCCAAGAAAATGCTTGCATGCTTTCACGTGAATATGTTACATATTGTTGCTGTGATGGTAATCCTCAAGATCATTTTCAGTATGATGATATTACAATTGCATGATTTTTGATGCATGTTCCGGAATATCATCCCATTTATACTAGGGGCTAATGACATGGCACCTAGTAAACATACGGGCACACCCCCCAGTTTGCCCGCGCCTGTGTCGTCAGCGTCTTGGAACGTCAAACAACATTGATTTTTACAGGACAAAATGCACATGTGTGCAGTGCCATGAAGCGTATCTTGACGGCACGCGCAGGTCCTTGACCTGTGTTTTCCACCTAAAACCCTAAAACCATAAACCCCAAAACCCGAAACCATAAACCCTAAAAAGCTAAACCGTAAAGCCTAAACCCTAAAAACCTTTGAGCAAAACGATAAAGCCTTGAAACCATAAACCCTAAAACCCTAAAACCATAAACCCTAAAAGTCTAAAACTATAAACCATAAACTATTACGCCCAACCCCCCCAGTTCGGTTTTCTTGGATCATGAGATAGGACTTTAGTGCCACATGCCTATGTCACTAGAGGCCACTTTTCCTATGTCACCAGACCCTAGTAAAATTCAATCAGCGATTTCTGTTTAAGTTGTTACAGCCGGCTGATTGACATATTTCTGCAAACGGTTCAGAGGGCTCTTTGGTTCATGCTTTCGGATATCGAAAGACAATTCCGGTCTTGAGCCAGATCCATATCACAGACAGGCTTGGCATGCTTCAATTATTTCATTTCACAACTCCCAGGAGAACAAGTGGGTTAGCTGTGAACGACAACGGCGACAACCACACGAAAAGGACGAAGTAGCAACAAGGACAACGGCAACAGCGCTGACATAGCGGATCGACATGTGTATATTTCAATCCAATACATTTCGATGTATGTATTTATGTAAACAAAACTCGCTCTGAATGTTCTATTTTGCTGGGACTGTTTGCTTTTGATGATTATTTCCGTATACGTACAATGTAGATATTCTGTTTATATTCTTTCAGCTTCTGTTTTCATTTAGTTAATCATCATCATCATAAAGCATAAGCCATCAAAAACCATCACTAAGCATCATGAGCTATAATAAACCATCATCAATAAGCTATTTTGATCTCTTCACATCATTATTAACCATTCATTCACATCACGATCAAACATCATTAGCCATCATTAACCATCATCATCAACCATCATCCACCATCATCAACCACCATCAACCACCATCATCCACCATCATCAGCCATCATCATTAACCACCATGAACCATCATTACCCATAAAAATTATCCACTATTAACCACTATTAACCACACCATCATTAAACATCATCATTGATCACCATTAACCACTATTAACCGCCATTAACCGCCATTAAGCACTTCGTGACCGAAGGTCAGAGGTCATCGAGGGCCATGGTTTCGTGGCTGCGCAAGTCCTGAACTTTCAGACCTTCCGACGCACATGGGCGGCCGGACAGCCCGGCAGGGAGGAGTTGGTGAGTTGGTGAGCAGATTAGAGTGGTTAATAGTGGTTAATAGTGGTAAATGGTGATGGTTGATGATGGTTGATGATGGTTGATAGTAAAAATAGTGATTAATAGTGGTTTTTGGTCTTTGCAGATGAGCGCCGATCGACAGCTGTGATAAGGGTCAGACTGTCGTACCCAAATCACGTGTTTGTACACCGTGCTGCCGCTGGTGATTCATAGTGGTTAAGCCAACAGGTTAAGGATTGCAGTTATTGGTGATTTAGTTTATGCTTGGTTAGGTGGTTGGTAATAGTTGAGAATAGTTCAGCTAGGTGACTTATGGTTAGTGGTTAATAACAAGTGAGCTGGTTAGTAACAAGTGAGATTGGTGAGTTGGTGAGTTGATGAGTTGGTGAGCAGATTAATAGTGGTAAAACAAATCAAGTACTACTAGTTGATAATGGTTGGCAAACTGGTTTATCATAAATAGTTACAGTTCACGGTGATTAAGTTTATTGTTTGATTAACGAATTAACCATCTTAACCATCATGATATGGTGGTTTCTGAAAATGGGGAGCTAGTGAACTAGCTGGTTAATTATGGCTAAAACACTGGTTAATGGTTAATTAGCCAGGTCTAATCAGCTTTAAGTATAGCTGGGTATACAGCTGGCGGTCTATAGTAGCTGGTTAGTTAGCTGGTTGATGATTACTAGTAGCTTAATGATGGTAAATTATTCTTTGATGATGGTCAATGATGGGGAATGACGGTTACTGGTGATGAATGATGGTTAATGATGGTTCATGATGCTATAGGTTGATGTGATTGATGATGGTCTATTCTGGTTAATGAGCTGGTTAATGATACAGCGGGGAAATTACCTGTATTAAGTTTTAGGGGATATGTAACTCTACTATTTTGTTTATGGTTCATGAGCTGGTGACTTACTCGGTCAATGATTACTAGTAGGGTATAATCAGCGAATACAGGGGATGACAACCAACTACTAACAGTTGATAATGGTGAGTAAGTTTGTTTATGCCTAATCGTAGGAGATAATAAGCAACAAGAACGGGGTATAGGCCAACTAAATGGCAAGCTGAGTCAATATGAACCAAGCGACATTGCTGGGCAAGTGCACAACATATATGGATGTGAACAGCCAGGGACCCAGAGCCTTTTCTTGCGGAGAAAATGAAGGCATAGAGTTTAAGGTTGGATGCAGATCAGCAGAAGTGGAGATTTTTCTTGGATAGTCATCTACATTCTTACATACGGGTATATCTTACATACGGGTATATCTGAACATCTGGATTTCGATACTATCTTTGAATTACTTGTATTCAGATCGTCGGCAAGATGGTACGTCTTTCTCGGTGTAATCTATTTGATCTATTTGATTCTCAAAATATGGGTAGCGATGGCTCTATTTGGTCATCAACCATAGGGTCTCAACGAAAGGCTTCAGCAACCACCTTTGAGGCGATGGTGTCGAAAAACGAGTTGTGACAGCGGTGGAAGGGCTCTCGCACTTTCACACGTGTGAACACACACACACACATACAAACACGGGTATGGTGTTGAAGCACACAACCCGCCAAAACCAGTAGGTCCTCCTGAAAAGAGAGCCCTCCTCCAATGACGATGACCCAAGCATATCATTTTTGTCCGCCATTCATACAGACCTCAAATGGTAAGTGCAAACATATGCCTATATGCTAGAGTTCTACGGATCTATACACGCCAAAAAAATATGAATGTGCAGTTGTTCATGTATATATGCCAATATTTTTCTGCATCTTCATAGATCCAATGCATACACGTCCCCTATGAGCCTTGCGGACACCAGCTGCATGGGTTGCCAGGTGATGATTGCTGACCATCCAACCTACTGGACTTCCACGCTCGACACCTTCATTTTCTACGACGTCCGGGGCTCTGCGACCTGTCAGGTGATGGAGGATCGAGATTTTTCAGTTATCCGTCAGGCGTTTTGATAGGGTTATAAGCATTAAATAGGGATTGATAGTAGGGGATGAGAACCAACAATAGTAGGGGATATGCTAGCTACATGATCCACATATGGTGGTTTCTCAAGTCATAGGGGACCCTCCCAGTCATCATCCTTGATTCGCCATTTATAGTAGGAAAACCACCATAAGTGTCCGCTATTTTGAGAACCCCCCTGGTTGAGTTTTCGAGGCACCTACACCTGTCCACTGAACCGAGATTGGTTTCACTTTAACACACGAGTCGCTGCCTGCTAAATTACACATTTCTGCTGGCTCGTTTCCGGCTTGGCCATTGAGAGAGAAACGAACTTCCCTGAGTTTGCTTTCGATTTCAATGGTTCAATTCTGAAGCTGATTGTGTTGCTCGGCTCTTGTGAACCTGCTGTTTGTTTCGACGGCATTGCTCCCACCGCCTGCAATCCTGAGTGATGTCTGCTTACGCCAAAGCTGTGTTGGGAGTTCTCTGTGGATTGTCATGAATTCCTGGTGCCTGGTGCTCTTTTTGCCAACTTCGGGTGGCTCTTTCTTCATCTTTTTTTTTCTTCAGCGATTCAAGATGCTGCCTGGCTGAGTCAACCTTGTAAAAGCAGACTTTGCGGATTTCTTCGCGTATTTGCCGTCCAATCCCTTCGAACACCATAAACATGCATCACACATGCTGGAATTTGTCTTGATCATGCTTCAAAACATGACTTCCTAAATGTAAGCGCTAGCTCCACAACCACCGGTAAATAGTGTGTCATGGAGACCCTTCACCAGTCCCTGAAGAATGCCTTCAGACATAGTTGGTCTTACAAACCACCATCTATTGGATGGTCAATGGTTCTTGCCATATCTCTTCGACTAGCTCCGGAAGTGTTCTCAGGGGTAGGTTTGGAAGGCTTTCTTTCCAGAAAAATCCTTTCTCTTCAGAAAAAAATCCATCAGCGTACCGTGGTTGGTGCGTGAACAGGGTCCCTCACAAAGTGAGAGCCCAGAAAAGGCAGTATCAGTGTCATTTTCGTACGTGCACTTTTTCCTTATCACAGTCTACTGCGGAATGGATCGTCCAAGTTACGCAAATGTATATATATATATATTTACATAGAGATGTATGATTCCATTACATGTATATGTATTTTCGTTTTTACATTCACATATGAATTCTTACGCACCAAAAACCTACGCAAAGCATAAGTGAAGGGGCATAAGTGAAGGGCATGATTCTCAAGGGATCTGCCGCCAACTTGTAGTGAGTCCACCATCTCTTTGACCTCAGAACTTCTCGAGGCTTCGAAGATGAGATGGACAGCTGTGCGTTTGGAGGAAGGTGCCATTCGAAGCTCGCAGGCTGTTGTATGGAGTCACAAATCTATCTATCTACCTACATGGAAAAATCGTGAAACATCACCATACCACATGTTGAACCTCGTGCAGGCACTCTTGTACTTGCATCTTGCGATGCTTTCCTGTATTGAGTGAGACGTCTATGTTCCCTGAACGGCATGGTGCCTGTCTTGCTTTTCACTGAGCAGCGAAACCAAATTTGAGCGTCGGCCTTTGCAATCTCAAGGCATTGTACAAATGACTGCGGTTTTCGTAGTGATATTAATCACCAGATATCACCAGTATCAATCATGGTAGTTATCACCATAGTGAAGCATGAACCTTTACCCGCCAGTATCAATCACCATAGTTATCAACCAAGCATTGATCAACAGTCAAGCGTCTCTTTGGGGGCCGTTGGGTCGCGGATGCTAAGCTCTGGACTTGGCGCGAACTTCTTGGGGCGACAGCGTCCGAAAAGCGTCCATGGTAATGATTTATTTGGGGAGTCAGGAATCTACAACTTGAGTTGACATGTTGGAACCCTCTAGCATGACAAGCCTTACATCTCTAAGAATATAAGCTGTATATTGTATACCGGCTGGTGGTTTTAATCATTTGTTGTTTTCCATAGTCATTGTTAACGCATGGTTTGTTGACGAGCATATTTTTCATAGGGTTGGTTCAAGCACCAACCAGTATCTATCTATCTATCCATCTATCTATCTATCTATTCTAATCTAATCTAATCTAATCTTATCTTATCTGATCTAATCTTATCTTATCTTATCTTATCTTATCTGATCTATCTAATTTAATCTAATCTAATCCAATCCAATCTAAACTAATCTAATCTAATCTAATCTATCTATCTATTCTACGACTACCTACATTATCTATATATCATGATATGTATACACACACACATATATATATATATCATATTATCTATTTATCATATTACATCCACACCTTATATTATCTACACCATTTGTGCATAGATCTTTGCCAAGAAGAGCTTTGCTTGCGGCAGGGCCAGATCCTGTATTGGCGGCTGTGAAGGGTGAAGCTCCATCTCTGGCTTTCCAAGATGAAGACGGGACATGGTAGCTTGGCTATGCTTGGCTATGCTTGGCTATGCTTGGCAATGCTTAAAGGTAGATCTTGTTTTTGGGCTGTGCTGGCTATGCTTCATGGTAGATTCTGGTAGATCGTTATCTTAGAAGTTGATAATGCCGATAGATTCATTTATCTTGGCATCTTGGTTACTTTATCTTCTAAATGATTGATTATCAATGATAATGCTTAACTAGATGGACATAGCGGGCGTTTGTGCTCAATGATAGATCCATATTAGCAAACCATTATCCGTTTATCCACAAATAGCTGAGGGTATACCGTCAAATCTAGGAGGTTTATCAATATGAATCTCTCATTAGTTGTCAAGGATTTTTCTGACAATGATCTTTCTTTTCCTGTTTGGAAACCAGGATCGGATCGGATGTACTTTTTTGGTATCTGAGGCAGGAACGTGCTGGAGAGACGCAAGGCTTCTGGGTTCCCCAGTCTGGGTGATTAACACGTGACTGGATCCTGTGCAGCTTGAACATATTAAAAAGGGATTTCAATCACTAATCACTGGAAACGGCTGCTTGCTGGGCTTACTCAGATTGCTGCAGAAATACCTTTCAATGCGACCAGCAAAACCAGACTGCCACATGTTCGCTTGTTGGCGTTGAGAGCAGACAATTTTGCGCAGTCTGGGCTGATACGACTCTGGTTAGGCCCACTTGGCTGCGGGTCAAAACCCCGTACACCTGGTTTCCCTCTCATTAACCTTTGTTTTCCCTATGAAATTGTTGGTTGTTACACCCATGCAATTGGTTGGTTAACTGCTTGACTCAGCTCGCCACTTGAGTTCTAGATTGAGCCGCCACACAGGCCACCACCAAGGGTCGCCACCAGGCCACCTGACGTCCTTCACGCCTGTAGAGATGGCTGGCTTCAAGCCGTCCATGGCCAGTCACGAGGACATGGTGCTGGTCAAAATGCCAGAGATAGGCAGCGCAGGGGATTCCGATGGGCAGAAGTAAGCAAGTGAACGGACAATTGACCCAGGCTGTTTGGTATTTGTTTGTGAAAGTGCGTATGTATATATATATATATATATGCACATGTGCATTTACGTACGTATTTGCATTGGACATTTACTTATATGTATGGATATAATCACCATGTGTGAACTTTCTTTCGTTCCCATTTTTGTGTACCCATATGTGGACATTTGTCAAGTCTCTCTCTCTCTATATAGAAGCACACTTGAGTAAGGTTGGGTATGGCATGGTAAGGTACGGTATGGTATGGTAGCGCATGGTACAGTGTGGTCTGGGATGGTGTCGTTTGTGCTGCAATTACTAGTGGCAGATGCAGTAACATATCTAAGGTACGTTGTGGTATGGTACGTTACGTCACGATACGTTGTGGTATGGTATGGTATCGTCTAGTACGGTATGATACAGTATGGTATGGTATGGTATGGTATGGTATGGTATGGTATGGTATGGTACACATATGGTCTGGTATGGCATGATAGGGGAGGGTATGGAAGGGCATGGAATGGTATGGTATGGTATGGTATGGTATGTAGGCATGCATGCATGTATGGCTATGTATGCATGGCAATGCCTGTTTGGTCATCTATGTAAGATCCTGTTTCTATGAATGCATGCGTGTATATGATCATGGACTTGTCTACATACAGTGGTGTCTCATCAAAAAATAGAGGATCCCCTAAATCATCCTTGATTAACCATTTATATCCATTTACTACTTATAACCCAAGCATTTTTGGGGTTCGCTATGGCTTGAGAAACCACCATGCATGTGCGCAACACGGTAGCGTGCCATGTATCGCTGGTAGGCACAACGTATCAATGCATTCCAACCTGCAGTGCTGGGACAGGCACCAGTCTCATCTTCAAGTTGGGTGATCGGGTGCGTCACTTGGTGGCGCAGATCATGGTTTTAACCTGGCCAGGAACTGGAGATCCCCCAAGTTATGATTGGTTTATTGGTAAAAATGGTTATCATTCGAAGATTCAAGGGCCTATTTTCAGAAACCACCAGATGTCTTGTGATGTCCCTGGCCATTCTTGGTGCACCTGGAGAGCTTCCGAGGAGTGTAGTTTTTGGTAAACTTCAATCAGATTTCGATCCCAAGTTGGTTCGGGATGGGTGGATTCCTCGAAATTCATCACAGCTTTGATGCCAAAGTAGGAATAGAAGGACAACCAACCCACGTTGTGGAAGCCCGATCATTGACTCCAACTGCCACAACAATGAACCCGAGGATTTCCGGAGGGGGTTTGCTAAGGGCCAATGTCAGTCATTTTGAAAAGCAGACAACCACGAAGATGAAATAGTTAAATTTGTGTCTGACAAAAGGTTAGCTCATCTTTGACCATATGATGAACTAATGACCCTCCCAAGGTCTTTGTTTTTCCAACGTATGATGTCACTGATCTACTCTCGCTTCCAATTCCCGACCAAGGTATTGACAGGAGAAACGATGCCAAAGGCCCCCGTGATCGCTGCAGCTTCGCGTCGTTCCATGGTGGGTGACACTGGGACTGTTTGGTTCATTCGCCTCACTGGATGATTCATGATGTTTACTTGGTCGTGTTGGATCAACTGACATGATCAAACACATGGCAGTCATATCACCCGCAAGAATTCCAATTTTTTCCCTGCCATGATTCATGGCTCTAAATGGGGAGTGAGTAGCCATCGGACCAGCGGCCACCTTGAGCATAGGCAGGGCTGAGTCGAAGATACCCCGAACAGAATATCCCTTAACTTTTAGCCGCATGGCTATGGGTCCATACAAATCATGCCCCCCAAATTTTCGTCCGGAGACCGTTGGGACGAGGCTGTTCAGCATGTTCACCAGGGCTATGCACTTGGGATTCACGACTTTAGCTTCGCACACCGGCGCTCCGGGTATCTCGAAGTACACCAGGTACCGAGCAGGCCTCCTCATTACAGTACACCAGATGTATGCTGGCCTGCAATTTAGCACAACAACTGTCATTGTGTCGCGCCTAGTCGAGATACCCGATCAAAAACCGCCAGTTACAAAGTGTGTATGTGTGGTTAGCACTGACCAAGCAAACTGGATGATCAGTAGACTTTGTTGCAAGAACAGAAGATGGGCCGACAGCAAGTGGGTGTTTCTCAAGTCATGGGCGTACTCCGAACCATCACCATTATATCATTCATTTGGTAGTTTCTCAAAATAGGGGTACCCCCAAATCATCCTTTCATAAATCGACCATTTTTGGGTACCCCTATTTTGAGAAACACCCATTTATAGCACTGAACCCTCCATCACTTGGGGGTACCCCCCATGGCCTAAGAAACCACCAGCCGTAGCGACCAGCTGGGCACAGGCAGAGTCCAGAGCATCCATCACTTCGGAGTGGTCGTAGACTTGAAGGAGAGACGACCAGCTCGAGGGCAGGGTCCTGGCCGCAGTTGTCACCAGTGGTGTGGGGGTTTCTTCAAGTAGGATACCTCAAAATGGTTGGTGTATTGCTAGACTTGGTTCATAAGCTCGATGATTTGGGGGTACCCCTATGACTTGATGACCACCACTTGCCAAAGATCTTGGTATCTGATTGTACCTGAGTTTTGGCCGTTCTCCTTCGGGTGTACGTGTAAAACATTGAACCAGTGCTACACAGGAAGGTTCCACTAAAGTGTCTTGTCGACGTTAGCTCGTCTGACAACTTTCTTTCTTAGCATGTAGTGGTTCTCAAATCGGTACAACTATATTGAGTATCAGATCAGCCAAGAAGCTTCCTGTCTTTCACCAATTTCTCAACTGACCTCAGCTTTTCATGTCCCTCCCACCCACTGGAGACCTCCACCCCCTTCTCTTTCTTTCACCTACCTGTCATTCTTCTTTGCGTGCTTTCCAGTATGATATGCGCACGCGTGTCTATCAGTGTTTACTATATACGCAAATGCTCACTTTGCCATGCGCCCGTTCATGTTTCAATTCGCCAGTTAGTTCTGTAAAATCAAAGATGTCTATGACCATATTACACCTTGATGATGTCATGTCAAGTGTACCATTTTTTGTCTTTATTCATAGTGGGTTTGGCGCCACTGTAGTAGGACAGGCCGTCACTTTCGGGGAACAACCAATCAACCAGGCGTTTGGTAACGGGAGATCCATACAAACCATTATCAACCATTTATTGACCATAGTAAGCCATCATCAACAATGATCAACTTTCAACAACCGTTCTTAGCCACTATCAACCATTATTAGCCATTGCCAACATTATTAACCATTATATATTATAACCATGATAAACCAGCTGATTGAACAGCTAACCATTGCTATATTAGTTAGATACCAGTTTTTGAACCATTATCAACCATTATAAACCATCATTCACCGTTATCATTAGCCACTATGAACCATCACGAAGCAGAATCATTAGCCAGCATTAAGCATCATTGAGCATCATTAATCATCATTATATAAGCATTATGAACCATCATCAACCACTACTAACCATCATCATGAACCATCATTAGCCACTATTAACCACTATTTTTCCTATCAACCATCATCAACTATTGTCATTGATCACTTTTAACCACTATTAACCATCATCATGAACCACTATGAACCACTATGAACCATTATGAACCACCATAAACCACTATTGATCGCTATTAGCCACTACTAACCATTACTAACCATCATCATGAACCATCATTCACCACTCTTAACCCTTCCAAAACCAGCTCATGAACCCCAGATTCTGAGGGGTGCCGCCGAAACCCGCGTCGAGGAGGGCGACCGAACCGTTGAGACCGAGACTTTCGCCTCGCACGAGTTGAAGCCCGGCATGGCCTTACCGGGCACGCGAGGCCACGCTAGAGATCTGGCGACGAAAATGAAAAAATGTGGAAAAATGGTTGGTTTATTATTAATAATAGGTTTATTTTCAATATTGGTAGAAATATCCCAATATTTTTTTTCGAAACATGGGTTTTGAATGGTTGGTTTTATTAATATGGTTGGTTTATGATAAACCATATATGGTGGTTTCTCAAAAAGGGGGACCCGAAGAATGGTTGGTTTTTACTAATAATGGTTGATAATAGATGATTTTGGTTTCTTAAAGTAGGGTACGCAAAAAAATGGTTGGTTTATTGCAATAGCTAGGTCATATTGGATGATTTGGGGGTACACCTATTTTGAGAAACCACCATATAAGTATTTCTGTATGTATGTAAATATATCATGCATAGATGTATATAGATAGATGGATGTAGATTGTATGAATTGATATTTGTGCTCATGTATCTATATATATACATCTATATGTTGATATTTTGGATATGCATGATGTATGTTCATAGATGTATGCATGTATATGTGTAAAGGTTTTTTGGAGTTGCATGACTGTAGATGTTATATGCATTGCTAATATTATTGTAAGAGCAGCATGTACTGTGATGAAAATTGAACAGTGCCAACCAAAACTATAACCAAGTGCCGGAGGGGATGCAGGTGTATTGTTTTTGGTTCACGTCATCAACCGTACTATGAGACTCATCATATGGACATGAATGCACGATCCACATTGCCCACGTTTGGTTGAAGAAGGTTGAAGAAGGATCAGACTCTATCGACTTCATGAAAGTACCAGCCCTTGCAGTCTGGAGATAAATCCACAAGGATTTTAGAGATGCTATCAACCAATTTTACTAATTCAACTAGAGCATCTTATCCATGCTTAGTTCTCCGAATCGCTGGTATTAGAGCAGCAAATCCGAGATACACATTGCACAGGATATGCTAAGAGGATAGCCTTCAAGGATTCAAATCACAGGGATGGCAGTCTGGCGGCTGGGAAGACTTGGATCAGCCTTGGATCTCTGGCAGGCAAGGCCGTGGCTCCCAGCGATCTCCTCAAAGACCTTGGCATGGCGGAGACCGCTGCCAGTGGGGGTTCCCAGGGCCAGATCCGAAGCAGCGGGACAGAAACCAACCAATTTCATGGTGGTTAATAACCAACAAACTATAGGGAAGCTAGTGGTTGATGATAGGGGAACCAGGGGTACGGGGTTTTGACCCACAGCCACATTGACATGTGATCTTTTCAAGCAACTGACAAATGAAGAAAAGATGGACATCTACGGAAAAAATAAAGAGACAGGACAGGAACAGAAGACTAGATTGACATCCGGATAGGAAGACAAGTAGAGGAGTCTTTTTGAGCATGACGCCGCACACCGTACGCGGTGAGCACGAAATCGCACGACGGTTTCGCAAAGTTTTGTACGCTGCGCGCTCGCTTTCAGGTAGCCTGGGTGGGTTGGAGGTCCATGTTGGGGTCAGATCCAATGTGCCGAGAAAGCGGGCCAATAATGGTGGGTAATAATCCACAAACTATAGGGAAAATAATGTTTAATGATAGGGAGCCAGGTTTTTCAGAGACTCAAAGACATTCTGAAGAAATGCAGCTGAAACTGTTTGGCCATGCCTTCGCACAGACAACGGAATTCCTTGTTTGTGTCATCGTTTGTACTCTACCACCATGCAGCCGCAGCATTCGGGTGGCATGTGGCTCCCGCATGTTCGCTTCAGAGTTCTTGGTAAGAACAGGCCCTCGAAGTTGTCAGAAGTCGAGGGCCTGATCGGCTTTGCAGTTCAACGCTTTAAAATGGACTAAATGGACCAAAAACATCAGGTCTTCAATGTGAGACTTTGGAGAACATCACCAGACATCTCCTCTGGGAGTGCGGCTTAAGTTCGGGAAGTTGACTAGCAAAATAGAATAGATATCAGATACGTACGGTGGGTAGGCAGGTAGCTAGCTAGGTATGTGGGTAGCTAGGTATGTGGGTAGGTAGGTGGGTAGGCAGGTAGGGAGGTAGGCAGGGAATCAGATCGATAGACATGTGAAGGAACAACCCACAGAGATTGAAACTTCTGCAGTCGCAAGTTCGCTTTTGGCCGCCAATCATTCAAACAGTTTGTGATGGGAGTCTCACCCCCGTGACTGTCAAGGGACCCTGTTCCCAGTTGACCAGGTGATGATGGCAGCCTGTAAGTTTCATCCCCTCACCATAGCTGGGGGGAAGTGGTGATTGCTTCCTCCACGATTGGATTTTGGGGTCTGGTCTTCTTGCAGCTGGTCACGTCAACATTTGAATCCATTGCGAGAAAGTGCGGCTGTCCCTGATTTGCTGTGACTTGATCATGTTCTTGAAACCACCAACCAACTTCATCAGTTCAATCAACCAACTAAAATTGGTTGGTTGATGGTTGGTTGATCGAAACCACCAACCAGCTTGCCATTTTTCCCCCAAAGATCCCCAAGGGAATCCACCGCCGGCTCCGCCCTGCGCCAAGGCTTTAGTGCTTGTCGCCAACACTGGCGACAGAAAGTGTTGACTTTGATCCCTGAGGTGTCAGCCTCACGGGTGAATCTGTGGCTTTGGAAGTCTTCTGGTTGGTGCTTCGCAACGAGTGGTTTCTCAAAATATGGAGCCCCAAAGATGGTTAGTTTATTACTACTAAATGATTACTGTTGGATGATTTTGGGGTACCCCTATTTTGAGAAACCCCCAACTGGTTTGCATTAGTTAATCTTGGTTAATAACGAGCTCATATGCTTACAACAACTGGCTGGTGATTTTATTGACGTTTTTTATTTTCAGCAATATTTCGGGAGAGTTGGTTGGTTGACTCATTTTCATAGGGGTGCAACCACCAACCAGCTTTGGATGAGAGAATAGAATTTGGTGTATCGATTTGGATGGGTTTCAACTCTCGAATGACTGATGGGTTTCAAGTTCGGAGTGGTTTGAAGATCTGCAGCTATCTTGGGCCATTGTTTTGAGCATGAAGTTGGATCAAGCGAGCCATGATCCATGATGAAATATAATCAAATCAACCATTCTATGGCCAGTCTCCTTCTTTTGCAACCAGCCAACTGGTGGTTAAAACTCCAGTGGTTTTTACCCTCCTGGTGAATCCTCGCTTCCGTCCTGCCAGGGCGGTGCGTCCGCATGCTGCAGCGAGCTCTTGGAGGCGCCCCTGGGAGTTGAGTGGAGATTAGTTAAAGATATGGTAGCAATAATATTAGTTGACCATAATAGGGGGATAGGGATTAATAGGGGATAATAGGGGATAAATTTGCCTTAGTTAATGATAGGGATTGATAGGGGAGAAATAAGCAACAAGAATGGTAAAAGAAGTAGTATATGGTGGTTTCTCAAGTCATAGGGGTACCCCCGAATCATCCCCTGGTGGTTTCGCTTTGAACAAGTTGTTTCTTTTATTTACAGGCTAGTTCGGGATACCCCACAAAACTATGGATGTTATAAGTTATACCCATGTCTCATCTTTGTCAGTGTAGGGTAGTGAAAGTATCATTGCTTGATATGCTCAGGTTTCGTTTTTTCATTACTTAGTACTGACCACAGTTATTCCATAGACTGTTGTCACGACCATACCATTGTCGTCATTCTTATTTCATTGTGGCTCACGCTCCTTATCACTATCCCAAGTGTCAATATCAGACTTTTTCAGAGTTTGAAGTGGTGATTCCCCAAACGCAAGATTTCAATCTCCCTAAGAGAAACTAACTTGGAGGGATCCCTGCGGTGGACTTTTCTCTTTCCAAAGTCCTTGGTCATGCTCTTGTACGCCAGCCTGCGCACCAGGTCCACAGAGCCTTCGAGAGGATCATGAAATACTTTGCTGAGGGTCGTCCTTTGCCGGCCTAAGCTTGGCTCCAAGATTTGAGTCAAAGACTATCCCCCCATGATTGCTAGGTATATCCCTGTGATTCTTGGTCATTCCCGTATTGTTGGTTATATCCCTAGTAGCAAGTGCTGGCATTGCCCTGGAATTCTTCCTTCTTTGCACTGGTGATGGCTTCGGATGTTCAAAGTTTATACTCATGTCGACCATGAAATGAAACCACCAAGTAACTTTGTGAGATACTGGAGCTCAGCATGGCAAGTCTCCAGAGTGAGACAGATCCAATCGCCCGTTCCATGCGCTGTAACGGGAGATTTCGCTCCTTTCGTAGGGACCGGGTCGTTGCGGCCGACTGCGGTCAATCTTTGCGCCTTGATGAATGACCACTGCATGCTGCGGCATGGTATGGCCAGCACACAACGTAGCTTGTGGTTTTTGAAGAGGCCCTATGGCACATGAATCCTGAAAACGGCCAGCAAAGAACTATGTTCATGGCTACGGAATGTCGAAGATTTGAACAGAATCATCAGAATCCCAGCGGGGGCCAAGGTTTCCTCCTCATTTTGGGATTGTGTTCTGCTGGATTTCTACTTCACTATTCTGTGCAGTTTTGAAATTCTCTCGATTGACAAGGCTTGGACACGATTATTCTCAATTTTTGTAGCATTGGAGCACTCCTCAAGTAATTATCATTTGTGATAAGCATATTAATGATATGATATTTTTGGGATTGCGCTTGTGACTGGTGAGTGGCAGCTCATCTATGGCTTTAGCTGGTCGATAGCTGCATGTGTTGCCAGCGTCTTGGGGCCGATCACAGGATAGACCCGCGCCATCTACCAGGTATGCAACAACACACATCACATTACACACGTTACATACATGATAAACTTCACGTACATCACATGCATTTCAGGATTTGTATACATTACATATCAAGATGAACATAGAATAGATGACATACACTGCACAACATGGCATTTCGTGCTATAGATCGCACACGTCACACACACACACAACATCAATTAACTTCCTTGAGATTTCAATTCATTTCATGACATTTCATCATGATCATGTAGCATTGCGATCTCTTGTGTTTCTTGCGCTACATTAGCTATATATCCATAGATGAATTCATACAACACACTTGCACAAAGCCATGCCTCTATGTCTACAGATCTGTGCAAAAGTGAACAGGATGATTTCTGATGCCATTTAGTCGCAATCTTCGGCTGGCAGCACATCCACCCGATCTGCACACAGGTTTTTTCAGTCCGAAAGATCTCACCTGCAAAAAGCTGCGCTTCTTGCATGGCCAGTAACCACTTCTAGAGGTTAACCTATAGATGTATAGCTGGTAAGTTAGGTTGGCTATAGCTATAGCTGCTACACCTTAAGGTTAAGTTGGTAGCCTGGTTCGTAGCTTGCTTGATCAGTTGGTGTACGTCCCATGAATAAACACACATATGTTGTACGATTATCAATTCCATCTTACACTCACTACTAATTACACACTTTTGACATCTACATGGCTGTACTTGCAGAAGCTGTAACATGTACATTGTCTGTATAAGTGATTGTGTTACATCCGGTACATACACTCCGGTAAACTAACCTGGAAGTTGGAAACCCAGCATTTAATGCACTTAGATCTAATTCACCTATTCAAAATGTTGATGTTTTGGCTCCCATATGGTGGGCTCTAAAAACAAGGGGACCACCCCCTTCATCCCAAAAGAATCATTTTTGGTCACAAACCAACCATTTTTTGGCTTCCCCTATTTTGAGATCCCCCTAGGTCATTAACCATAATTGGTCATCAACCATGGTTCTTAACCACAGTCAGCAACAATAGTTTTTAAGCACGTGATAAACCACAATTAGTACATACAGTTGGTATATCCCCTATTTGTTGGTTACTATCCACTATTCTCAGCCATTAACATAGTTGAATGTACCCTCTATGAACATTGTTTGTTGGTTTAGTTTACCCTCTATTTCTTGGTCATCATATCCTCTATTGGTTGCTGAGGGCTGGTATCCTCCTTATTTGTTGGTTATTATTCCCTTATCTGTTGGCTTAACTAGCTTATATATGGTGATTTCTCAAAATAGGGGTACTACCAAATCATCCCATATCAATTGTGAAGTACTACTATTTTGAGAAACCGCCACATCTATATATATATATATAGCCCTAAGCATCGCTACATCTCACCGGGGCAGGTCTTGCCTCGAACGGCGCAGCGGCGAAGTGGCTGACCGCCTTCGACAACACACGCAGCCAGGCCGAAGGGTGAAAGCGACCGGTGGCGGGTGAATGATGGATACATATGGCAATGGGTCAAGCAGTTGACCAACCAACCATTTGTTAATAGTAGCTGCTTAATGGTTAATCATAGGGGATAATAGCCAACAATGCTAGGGGATACACCAACTATATGGCTACGGATCACTATTAATAAATAATAATGGGGGGGATAATAACCAACAATGTCATAGGGGAAACAATGGTTAGTGATAGGGGAACCAGGGGTACAGGGTGAACTGACCCACTGCCATATTAATGGTTTCTCATGTTAATAATACTTAGGGTTAATTAGTAGTGGTTCATGATGGTTAACCTGAGAAACATAAATATGTTGATAATAGGGTTAATCATAGGATTAATGTTGGTTTCTCAGACTAGAAATAGGGCTAACCAACATTAATTATGGTTAATGATGGTTAATGACGGTTAATGATGGTTAATAATGGCTAATAATGGTTGGTAGTATTGGTATTGATCAACCAACGAATAGTTACAACTATTAATACTGGGTAATGATAGGGTAAAACCAACAACAGTATGGGGTATACTAGCTATATAGGGCGAGTTGGGTCAAGCAGTTCACCAACTAATGAGGGGTAATAACCAACAAATTCATAGGGAAAACTTGCTGGTTAATGATAGGGGAACCAGGGGTACAGGATGAACTGACCCACTGCCATATGGTGGTTTCTCAGAATATGGAAGCCCCAAAAATGGTTGGTTTGTTTCTATAACTCGTGAATATTGGTTGATTGGGAGGTGCACCCATTTCAAGAAACCTCCATATTGCTTCGATTGATGCTTACATATTGGTTGAATGGGATATCAAATCTCGTTGAATCAGCTGATTGAATTGATGGTTATATAAACATTAGCTGCTCATTATGGTAGTGCTTAAGAATCAGCCAATGCTTATTGACATTGGACTTCAGCTAGTGGTGAGTCATAGGGCTGCAGGACAGAGTGTTAGTACCCACCACCAACAACGACAAATGCTTTGGAATCAGGTCTTAAAACCACTAACAACAACAAGAACAGCAACAGCACCAGGAGTGGTGCATAGCATCAAAGATCAGTAACGATGCTATTGCGATGACATGGGAAAGTGTAATAGGTTTGGTTGGATGTGGTTGGCGAAGAATCCATGTTGCATCCGACAACCAGACTGTGACCAATTCACACTGTCTTAACAGTAGTTCATAGACTTTGGGTCCGCTTTCTTTTAATCGGCTGTTTCGAGGCTGGATACTAGAGGTCCCTCCAATGCTTTCTGACCGTCTGATCTCAAAGGAAGGGAGAGAATACAGCGGAAGACCAAGAAAGCCGAGAAAGGAGAGCAAACCATAGTTTGCTTGCATTCAACTCATTCCGGTGAAGTGAAAGCAAGCTGAAACGGTGTCAAACACCAAAGTTCCCACAGGCAGACTCAGCAGAATCATGCAAGAAATTTTCTAGACCCAAACAGCATTCCGTTGTTCATATCCCATGATATTTCCCATCATTTATATTCCATCTTTGATGTCGTATCGTCGGTTGACTATGACATAATATACCTCCTGGTATCAGCCGTGTCTTGTCACCATCAGTACATCTTATTATATCCATGAGTTTAATACCGTACTTCCAAAGTCAATATCTATATATCAATTATCACTGGGTTGGTTCCTGGGTTCCACATTGTAATGATTGTTCCCACCGCTTTTCTGGGGCTTTCCAAGTAACTCACCATCTTCAACCATCACCCATGTTCACCATGAAAATAGGAATAAATCATCAATGGGACTTGAACATCATGAATGTGAATCATGAACATCAACATCTCATGAACTTCTCATGAAGCATTGGCTTCAACATGAGTCGATGGCTACCTCCATGGCCTTCATGGCGCAGGTGAGCCGCAGCGCCTGGCCCGCCGCGGCCACAGCAGCGATGACGTCTTCCAAGAGCTGATGGAAACCCAGCGGAGGTGCAGCAGCGCCAGCGATGGAAAGTCGGGGCGGCGCGGCGAGGGGCAATGAACAGGACTGTCCATCACCTGGGAGCTCAGGAAATCACGATTTTTTATAGAGAAAATGGTGGATTTTCCCTGGCAAAGCCAACTGAAAGTAGAAAATGATGGAGTTTTACCGGTAGAAATGGTGGAGTTTTTCCGCTTCCAGGTTGGAGTTTTTCCACTTGCAGGTTAGCGACTGCTGGAAGGTAACCATCGTAATTGATCTGGTGATCATCATGCATTATCCGTTGATTGGCATGAATCATCATGATCCATTGTCCATTGTCGTTGATGATCATCCACCCATGACCGTTTGATGGATCGAGACTGCTCCGGATATCGCGGTCGGTTCACAACTTGGGGATTTGAGCAGCAGAGACACTGGTGGAGACCCTAAGAGCCTTCAGTGGATTGAACCTGAATCTCTTTCTATGGAAGCCTACACCTTGGCTGGAACTTACCAAAGCAATCAACACTTCGAATGCTTGGGGACACAATGCATTGATGAGTTGCTCCAGAAACTGCATACCTTAGTACATACATGCACTCATGTACCATTCCTGACCAGTATATAGTAGCCATTGACCATCAGTCACCAATGACATGATCAACAGTCTCCCCCAGGCTTTGAGTGTGGATTGTCCTTCAGATGAATAGAGATAGATCAGGACCAGACATGAGCAGCAGCCTGGGCTGACCGCTGTCAGAGATTTCGCTCGTCGAAGTCCCTTGGGAACTGTCAGTGTACCCCGCGGTTGTAAGTTGGTTTCTAAGCCAATTTGACGATAGTTGTATCCACCATGATTGGTAGTTACCCTTGTTACAACCAAAGTTCACTAACAGGTGGGTGGATATCACCTATCACCCTCCTTACAACCAAAGTCAATTAACTGGTGTCGTTTATAGTTATATCCACCATCATTGGCAGCTACCCTCCATTAACCAAAGTTAAGTAATTATTTTTTTGCAGCCAGCACAGAGTCGGTACGACGCAACTGCTTGCACTAGAGATTCTCTCATTGAATGCAAAGGTCGGGCCCCATTTGGTCGAAGCAAACTCTTTAGTGTACAGTTCTGTGAAGTAATTAAGTGATTTAACTGGTAACCACCAGGTAAACCAGGTTTTCGCTGTGACCACCAGGTGTTCGCTGTAGAATTCTGCAGGTTGAAAGCAGAACTTCAAAGTTTGGAGGCGCAGCAGGGCTATGGCACTGTGGCTTTGGCGAATAGGGCAGAATGGCCGCAGTAACAAGGGACAGTAAGAGATCTAGGGTGGCTGGGGGGGAATTGACATGGATCATCCTCCTCCATTTTGGCTCAAGGCCAATTGGAGGATTCCCCAAATTTAAGTGGGGTGTTGCCATGCTGGCTGGGTTGCTTCCCAGTCAGACGTTGCTCGATGGCTGGGCAACCGTAGCAGACGCCTCAGCATGGGCTGGGGTAGACGAAGGGCTGCGGAGATGTGTCTTCCGTCAATTGGGGGACAACAACTTGGATAGTCTGGCAGTTCTAGCTATGGTGCCTTCTAGTGTTTTCATCGAAGCTATGAGCAATGCTGTCAGGGGATTTAGACCTCTCTATGAAACTGAGAAAGCACGTCTACTCTTGATGCATGGAGCTGTCAGAGCCAAGTTTGGAGCATTCACACCGACCGTGGAGACGACCAATAGCACACCCACTGTCACCCCTGCCAGTACGAGTGCTGGTAGTCGCATAAAGATCAAGCTGAGCCAGGTGATTGATCAGGGATGTGACATGGAGATTGAGCAGTTTCCCCATGGTCAACTGCAAGATGCCCGCCGGAAGTATGCACTGGCAGAGGGCGACAATCCCATCGAGAAGGAGGAGATCACAGACGCTCAGCTGTCTGCGCTTGGGGCTAAGGTAGTGTGCAATATGGCACCCTTCGTTGACATGGCGGTGTGGGGACCGTATGGAGACCGCATCGCCAGGGCTATGAAGTTCACGGCTCAGCAGTGGCGTGATGGCCAATGGAGATCGGTGGAGCTTCCTGGAGCCTCGAACTTGGAGAAGTGGGAAGAGAGCTGGCGGGTATTCCGCACTGGGTGCCTGATGTTGGAAGTGGCCACTGCAGCCACCCTGGACCGCTATGCAGCTGAATTCAGGACCAGAGTGAATCAGCACCCAGGGACATGGTTCTTGGCCGCCCAGGCTGACATCCGCTGCAGGTCCGAGTTCTGGACACAAGAACGCCGACGCCAAGAAGAGTTCCACCTCACCCATCCAACGATGTCAGCGTACAACCCAGCACAACCATGGAACTCTGTGATTCGTGCAAGCGCCTCTCATGCTGAGTTCTGGAGCAAGGAGTTTGACAAGCCGGCCATGCTCTATGCAGTGCAAGGTGGAAAGCCATCACCAGCACGTCCCATGCCACCACCCACGATGACCAGGGTGGAGCCACCTCCGAAGCCAAACGCAGGCCATGAACGACCCACTGGGAAATTTGATCCACGCAGGAAGGATGGTCGCTGGTTCAAATCAAGGAGTGGCGTGAACATTTGCTTCGCATGGTCAAGGTCACATGATGGTTGCAACGATGAGCAGTGCGAGTTTGGCTTTGCACATGTGTGTGAATGGTGCAGGCAGCCGCACAAATCCATCGATTGCCCGCAGATGCCAGGATGGGTGCCACAGGAGCGAGACAAGGATGGCAAGAAGGGCGGTGGCAAGTCTCGGGGCAAGGGCCCCCAGACGAACAAGCGCAAGCACATGTGACAGGAGGCGGGTGGCCCCGCTGGTTCCACTCAGGCGGCCATGGAAGTCAAGCTGCAGGAGTTGAGGGCCAGGCTACAGAAACATTTGGGGCCACCACGTCAAGTATCACCAGAATTCAATGCAGTTGCAAAGGCAGATGACACACCAGTCGCTATGGAACCTGGTGCGGCTGAGGTGGAGGATGATGCCACTTTCCTCGAGCTCTTCGCGGGTGAAGCTGGCCTCACGCTAGCTGTGAAGCGGTGTGGACTTAGAACACTGGAACCTGGCGAAGTCAGAGCTGAAGGTAGAATACAGAAGTCCATGGATATATCATGCACCGCCACCTTCAAGAAGTTAAAGAAACTCATCAAGCAGAAGAAGGTTCGTTGGGTGCATTTTGCACCGCCATGCCGGACTTTCAGCAGGGCCCGACGAAAGGATCGCTATGCCAAGATCAGGGTGCTTCGATCAGTGTCCAAGCCAGCCGGTTTGGAACCTAAGACGAGACTGGTCACGGAGGCGAACTTGCTGGCTTCACGGTCTGCTCAGTTGGCTTTGCTACAGTGGAAAGCTTCCGGAGTGTTCTCAATAGAGAATCCAGAGAACTCACTGATATGGCTCTACCAGCCCATCAAGAAGCTCATGTCGCTGGAGAACGTTGCTTTCATCCGGGGAGATCAGTGTTGTTTTGCTGGAGAGTATGTTAAGCCTACTGGTTGGTTAACCAATGGTTCCTTTCTGGAAGTGCTATGTCGGAGATGCCCCGGTGATGCTGGAGGACACCATCACAAACCTTTAGTTGGGTTTGCAACGGACTTTCACGAGCAGCAGGTCTTTCTCACTTCGCTAGCGGCGGAATACCCTCAAGGTTTGTGCATTTCGCTGGCAAAAGCATATGCTAAGTTCGTCAAGGACAACCCTAGGCGGACAAGAGGATGGCAGCTGGTTTTGACTGATGACAGGGACCCCAGTCATTTGTTTTCGTCCAAGGCTGACCGGGAACGAGAAAACGATGAGTGCATTGGTGGAATGCGCAATCCTTCCAACTCCATGCTCAAGCTACCCAGGTGGAGAGAAGTGGGAGCCATGGTTTGGAAGATCCTGGACAAACACCTCAACAGGGATGCAGTGTTCAAGGATCTCCACCTTCAAGTTGGCAAAGATTTTCAGCTTGAGATGCAGGAACCGATGTCGAATTTGACCGCCACCTTGATGAAAGTGTTCAAGTGCGAGTTCACCTCAAACGGACTTTGGTGTGACCTACTTGTCAGGCTTGTGCGAGCTGCTGATGATCCTGACACTGCAGCGGCTTCATGGCCTGGTATGGGAACTCCGTTGGGAATCGAAGAGGCTATCCCAGTCGGCGGGGTGTTTCCATTGGTATCTGAAGCCGAGTCCATCTTGGAAGGGCAGAGACTTCAATCCTTGGGCACACTTCAGGGGGCGGATGACAACTACAAATCCTATAAGGAGGGCAAGGAAGTGGCAGATAAGCTCTTCATGAAGGAAGTCGACAAGGGCTTCGCTGAGTGGGCTGCGAACAAAGCCGACCTGGAACAGAAGTATGGCAAGTTGGTGCCTTCCGCCATAGGCTTGATCACCAAGACTAAGCTGGATGGTTCACTCAAACACCGGCTTGTTCATGACCTTCGACGATCAAGAGTCAACGAACACATCAGACTCAATGAGAGGCTGGTGCTTCCTCGCCTCAAGGATGTCATTGAAGACGTCATGATGCTCATGGAGGCGCAGACACCTGGCGACGAGATAGAGTTCATGTCCTTGGACTTTGCCGATGCCTTCAAGCAGCTCCCCGTCTTGCATAGTGAGAAGAAGTACCTCTCAGGCCAAGCAGCTGGTGGACATGTTGTCTATCATAGAGTGTTGTTTGGAATCAAGACTGGACCGTTGGTTTGGGGGCGCATAGCGGCTTTGGTGGCACGGTCTACGCAGTCACTCTTTAGTCCGGATAGGGCTAGGCTCCAAGTCTTTGTAGACGACCCACTGGTGACACTCAGGGGAAGTGAGTCGCAGAGGACAGACATCAAGAACAAGATCCTGATGTGGTGGTTGGCAATGGGGCTCCAGGTGTCATGGAACAAAGGCGCCACTGGCACTCATGCCGAATGGATTGGAGCCTCACTCACCATTCATAACGAAGCCAACACTTTGATCATCAGGGTCACAGCAGACAAGATCAGAGAATGGTCTGAGATTGCGGAGGAGCTGGACAACAAGCCCATCCTGCCGAGGAAACTACTGCAGAGATTCACGGGAAAGATGTCCTGGGCTGCGGGGTTTGTTCCTCAACTCAAGCCTTTCGTGAGGATGCTCTATGCAGCGCTCTCGGTGAAATCTCCAGTGCCTGGCAAGGAAGGTGCGGTGTACCACAAGCAGATCTCACCAGCTCTTCGTTGGATCAAACCCTTGCTGAATGACTTCAATGGGGGATTGGAAAGAAGAGTAGTTGCCTTTGCCAGGCATCAATGCCAGCTGGACTTCTATGTGGATGCATCGCCCTGGGGCGGCGGAGCTGTGAAGCTTCTAGATGGAGTTCCTTCGGAGACGTTCGCTTTGCAGTGGACTGCAGATGATGAGCTGCGTGTTGGTGCAAAAATCGGCGACCCGGGATCACAGGCCTTGTGGGAAGCATACATGGCTTTGAGATGTTTGTGGCAATGGATGACGCCACACCGGCAAGGTTTCGTCAGGATCTGTGGCGATGCACAGGGTGTTTTAGCTGCCTTCATCAAACGAAGTTCCTCAACCCCACTGTTAAACAATGTGGTTAAGGAAGTAGCACTCATTTTAGCGAAACATTTCAGTTCGCTTCAAGCCATCCATGTGTGGAGTGAAGACAATGTTTGGGCAGATGAGCTGTCAAGGGGCACTTGTCCGCCGGAGCTGTCAGCACTGCCACGTGTAGTCACATCACACACCTTTTGGCATGAATGGTGAAAAGATCGCGGCATGGGATGTCAGCCGTAGAGTTGCAGACATGATGTCATGGCAACACAACCATTAGCTATTACCGTTGGATGAGTGTGATGTCAACCTGCTCAGGAGACGGAATCGATCGCGAGATCATCCGGAGCAGTGCGCCTGGGGGCATGGGAATGGTTCCAGCCCATTTGTGTTTCAAAGAGTTGCAGCTGCTTTGCATCGAAATTTCTCATTGCTCTCTTTCATGTTGTACATGTCACTCAGTTGGTCACTGCAATTCGCTCGTTATAGGCTCAAACATGGAAGGCTCAATTCAACCAGCCGGACTTCCAATGTCCGCTTCCGGACTGCGACTGCGACCCGGTGATGGACCGCCGCCCAGGGCTCCTACGAGCTCACAGCAGCTGATTGACCAGGGTGTCATCTATACTGGGTTGGAATGTGATGGTTGTAGTCTGGAAATTGAACAAGATGATATCAAATCATGTCCTGATTGTGATGCTGGCCCATTCCATGCATACTGCCTTCGTGTTCATCGATGCCCAGGACCAAGTCGCCTTGGTATGTCAGGGGTAGCACCGTTGGCATCGTTTGGCCGTAATTCAGGGGAGGATGATGAAGCTAGAAGAGTTCAAGAGCAGCTTGATGAAGCTTTGAGCAAGGCACCACCAGGGCAACGAGTCAAAAGGGAACCAGACAGTGGGGATGCAATGGACTCCCCACCAAAGGTTCCGCGGTTTGCCAATCTTCAAGAAGCCTCAACTCTGTTCAGTTCGCGTGCCAAGCATTTAGATGTCATTCACCTTGGAGAGACCGGGAAACAGACCCCTTTCACACCAGCCAGGGCAGCAGCCGCGTCTCCTGGCACTCCTGCACCTGGCACCCCTGGTAAGTTCAGACCTTCCGAACCCGCTGTCAAGCCTTACCAAGTAGGCTCTGAAGGGAAGGTCAAGATTGTGGAAGAAGATGAAGTTGCCTTCAACCAGGCCATGGCAGAGTTCAACATGGACAAGCATGCATCGTCGAACCAGTCCACGCATGCTTCAAGAGCCAAGTGGTGGGCCACCAGAGCGGAAACTAGGGGACTGAAGCCCTACCCCCTAGAGCCTCATCACATCGATGTGGCAGGGGCGTTGTTGAAAGCTGGAGCTTACAGAAGCTCTGCTCAGTATTTTGCGGCCATGAAGAGGGAGCACATCACTCAGGGCTACAGCTGGTCAGACAACCTCACCTTGGCAGTCAAGGATGCCATCAGGTCTTGCACCAGAGGACAAGGACCGGACAAACAATCTCCACCCATTGACCTGAGGAAGCTCATCAATGTGCCTGATGTTCCGGCACTGGAGCAAGGGCCTGCTCGCCCGAGGTCAGTAGTAGTCCTGTTTGCCTTCTTTGCATGCAGAGAAGCTGAAGCCGGTGTTCGATTGGTGAAACACATCAAGGTAGAGGAAGGACCTGGATGTGGGAAGGTTTCTCTTTTCCTCCCAGCTTCGAAGACAGACCCTAGAGGAGATGGAGTGTTGCGCCAACTGGGATGTGGATGCAAAAGATGCCCGGAGTTGTGCCTGTGATTGCAGCCAAGGATTTGCTGAAGACGGCTGAGGACCAGGGACACGGGCCAGATGATCCACTGTTGGTTTGCCCAGATGGCAAGCCACCCAACAAGGCTGCCATGGTCAAGGCCTTTCGCCAAGTGGCTTTGGCAGCTGGGTATGACGAGGAGTACACGAAGCAGATCACAGGCCACGCACTCAGGCCTTCAGGGGCCCAGCACATGGCGCGGCTGGGTGTTGAGTTCTATAAGATCCAACTCTTCTGCAGATGGGGCTCAGACACCATCCTCCGTTACTTGAGAGAAGTGCCCATGGAGGACTCTGATCAGTGGATGAACGAGGCCACCGAAAAGTCCTTGGAAGAGATCACTGAGCAGCTCACGGTGCATGTGCCTGTTGCCAAAGGTCTTTCTCGTGAATCAGTGCAGGAAGTGGTCCAGGAGATTCTTAGCGCACGATCCTCCGAAGTGCTGTCGGAAGCCACGGGAGCACAGTCAGAGATCATGGCCATCCTCAAGACTATGACCGAGCAGTCGGTCCAGATGACTGAGCAGTGGGCAGCCGAATTTTCACGTTGTTTCTTGCCTAAGTATCTTGTGAATAGGGGCTCCAACAAAATCCATGCAATCAAAGATTCATACACCACAGGGTGTGGATTTGAGTTTAGGCTCTCCAGGGACTGTGAGTTCAAAACCACTCTTCCTGAAGGTTCCTTGTGTGAAACGGCCGGATGCCAGAAGTTGTTCGAAGCTTGGAAGTGAGCCAGTCCAAAACGCCACCACTCAACGGTTGGATGTGTATTAAGGGGGGATGGTGTATGACACACCCCCCAGCTGATGGATGGTTTTGGGATGACCCCGAAATGGCCCATCGCAGCGGTTGATGGCACCAGGTACTTGGAGATGGCATGCACACTCCAAGATGTGGTGCTCAACCAGTTCGCCCCTGTCGAGAGGCACGGTCAACCAGCAGAAAGAAAGTGGATGGGAGGGTGGGACATTCGAACACTGTAACTTGTTGAATAGGGCAGAATGGCCGCAGTAACAAGGGACAGTAAGAGATCTAGGGTGGCTGGGGGGGAATTGACATGGATCATCCTCCTCCATTTTGGCTCAAGCCCAATTGGAGGATTCCCCAAATTTAACCCACCCAACCCATTGCATTTTCCCATGTTAAATTTGGGGGGATGGTGTATGACACACCCCCCAGCTGATGGATGGTTTTGGGATGACCCCGAAATGGCCCATCGCAGCGGTTGATGGCACCAGGTACTTGGAGATGGCATGCACACTCCAAGATGTGGTGCTCAACCAGTTCGCCGCTGTCGCGAGGCACGGTCAACCAGCAGAAAGAAAGTGGATGGGAGGGTGGGACATTCGAACACTGTAACTTGTTCTGGGGAATTCTTGACATTGGGAACCCCCAAAAAGGTGGGTTTATTGCTGGAAAAGACGGATCTTGGAGGATTGGGGAGTCCCTTATGTTAAGAAACCAACATATAGGGTTGAGCCCCCAAATGATTTGTTTTCCCAAGTAAAAAAAAACAAACCTTGCTTGTAGAAGCATGAGCACCAAGTGCTTTTGGGTGGGTTTCGGGGGTACAGTACTACCGTAGGTATCACCCCCCGCGAAAGCAAACACAACTACAATTCTTGAACTGGGTGCTCCAAACCAGCCTCAAAATAATCAGTTTCCAAGGAAGGCACGATCAATGGCTGGTCCTCAGCCCATTTCCCATCATATCCCACCATTCAGCGTGATGAACCATAGTAATACCCATGAGTAATTCTGGCTGGTAGTTTGGAGGGAGCTGCTTGGAGCCACGGGTGTCCTGTTTTGGCCCTTTAAAGGGGGGAACAATTTGGAGCTACCAGGAGTGGTCGTTCCCGAAATGGTACGATTTGTTTCGTGGGGTTGATCCAGTTGCCCCGCTTTGCTGAAGTCATTCCTGGTGGTTCCATGGGGTCGCATCTGGTCTGGTTGGTGCTTTCATCCCAACAAAAGCGAATCAAACAGTTGTAATCAACTATCAAACCATTATAAGTCAGGATTATAAAACCATTGCATATAAACTATCAGGAATAACCATCATTCGCCATTATAATTCACCATCACCTTTAGCCACTATTAGTAACAACTATCAATCAGTATGAACTCTTATCATTAATGATGATAATAATCATGACGAACTAGAATCAACTATGATGGGGTTAAATATGATTAGTGGTTTCCATGCACTGGTTAGAACTGACCATCATACCGCCACTTTAAACCATAACCCATGATAACCCCATTATAGACCCATCATTGCCGTGCGCTGTGATCCACCTGGATAGCTTTTCAAGAGCAGGAGCAGCGCAGCTCGCAGAAAATGAATTTCGATGGTCCTTTGCAAGACCTTGTGCGGACCTCGCAGGGAAATGATCAGTGCGAACCAGGCTTCCCAACGAGGGTCGATGACTAATGTCATTGATGACTAATTATGGTTAGTAACTGTGGTCAATCGCCATGGTTCATGACTAATTCTGGTCAACCAAAATGATTAGTGACTAATGATGGTTAACGACTATGGTCAATGACCAATTGTAGTTAATGACATGGTTGAAAACTATGGTTGCTGTCTAGGCATAAGGCTTCACAAATATGGTTGATGACTAACACGACATAGGTGTTTCTCAACATAGGGGACCACCCAAATGGATGCTTTTTTAACTATACGTTACATGAATAATATATGATCAGGGGTACCCCTATTTTGAGAAACCACCACACGGTTTAAAACTATGGTTGCTGACTAAGGTTAGGAACTATTGTTAAGAAAGGTTACATATGCTTAATACTGGTCACTTATTGATGCTGATCGTTGGCCATGCTGAATAGTGGTGTCATTCGTTGAGTACGGGCTGACGATTGATTCTTGATGATTATATATTGATGGATCTAAATACATAAACGCATATTTGTGTATATGTAAAAAAGTTTTCAATCATCATTCATGGTGAATGTGGATAGTTCCAGACAATAACCAGCTTATGTGATCATGGTTGTTAATGTGGTTATTGTCTGGAACAGCTGATTGATTGTCCGGTTGTGATCATGCTTTGACTGACGGGTGCACACGCTGCGTGGACAGCGCGGCGTCGTGCCATGGGAATCTCTGTCAGCCAATGTCTGTCGAAGGTCGCGGAAAGAAGCGCGTATGCTTGGCATGCAAACGGTTGGAAGTCGTGTGGTGCTTTCTTAAGATAGGGTACCCTATAAAATGGTTGGTTTCTTACTATGAATCGTTTATATTGGATGATTTCGGGGTCCCCCTATTTTGAGAAACACCCATGTGAATACCGAGGTTGAGACCCATGGATTTTCAGGGGATGATCCCAGCCAAGACACAGCCGTTGCTCACATGCAGCGCTTCACACATTATCAACTCGTGAGTTGGTGTTCGTTTGTATGCCAAAAATGGCCGTTGTAAGGAAACTATTGCTTGTCCATATGTGTATGTACAGTCAACTTATGTCTATATATATATATATATACATCATTATTATTATTGTTATCATTGTTATTATTATTATTTAAACAAATGATTATATACATATATATATATATATTTATATCAAGAAATATATACACATATGTTTAGATTATCATATATTTCTATATGTTTTATCTATATATATATATACACATAAAAAATCTATACATATGTTTAGATACATGTGCATATGTACTGTGCAGGACTGTGCATGTATAAGTGTAGATATGTAGGTTTACACATGTACGCGTACATATAGATGGACCGGTGCGCGTTGACGTCTCACCGGTCGAGTCGCTCCGCCCAAGGCTGGAAAACTGAGTCTGCTGGAGGGACGCCTGAAACTGCTCCCAAGGCAGTGGAGGGAACCAACAGATTTTGCGGAAGGGGATGGGGCATCTTGTGTCCAAGTGACCGGTTAGCCGTGGTCAGCCGCAGGGGCAACGGGGCCCCAGTTTCATGTCTGGATTCTTTTCCTCACTGTTTTAGACCCATCGCCAGTTCTGAAATACTATTGTATCAATATGATTCACCACGATTCTAACAAGCATTATCAACAATTCATTCTGAAGTCTATGAAAGCACTTCAATTCATTCTTACCATTATTTTAAGCCACTAATCCATCATAACCACTATCTTTAACTATCTTCATTAACCATCACTAACTATTATCCACCATCATGAATAATGGATATGATAGGCCATTATCTCATACTAGCTCAACCATCATTGTTACCACTACATTTCAACCATCATCATTAACCATTATCATTAATCAAACCATTAACCACTACTAACTAACCATCATCATTCATCATTATCATTAATCCATTCTTAATCCATTCCATGATTTATAATCCACTCAACCGTTCCAATCCATATTAAAGATAATTCATGGGGATCTTCTGTTGATTATCCATGGAAATCCGTTTATCCAGATAAGTCCATAACGACAAAGTCCCCATCACAACAGGATATCATCAATTATATTCCATTATAATCCATTATAATCCGCTATAACCTTACTACAATCCACCAACATCTTATTATAACAAGCCAATTCCATAAAGATTCCATTTCAACAAGCCATGATCAATTCCATTTCCCAGGGGATCTCGCTCGATCAATCTGCTTCCGCGTCAGGATCCCCGCATTGCCTGCGGGCCGCGGCACCGCAGCCGAAGCGGCCAAGCGCGCCGGAGAACGGGCCGCCAAGCGGAGCGAAACGCCGCAGAGGCCGGTGATGATCCGGTGGCGTTAAGGATGAAAAGGAACGATTTAACCATTGTGGGCTCTATCACCAAATTGATCCTTTTCATCCTTCAAAGCCATTGATCATCATATTTAACCATTGTGGCTTGTTCACAGGTGGGCATTGATTCTTCTGGTATAAAATCAAATCTAACCAGGAACGGGTTATTCACCAGTATTGAATATCTTTTCTGGTAACCATTATTGTGGTATTTAACCATTGTGGGCATGGATTTATCACCAAATCCCCATATGAACAATAGGGCTGTAAAGGTGCTGTGGTGACCATGGTGTGTTTTTTTTGTTTTGTGGGCATGATGGTGTAAGATGTTTCTTGAAATAGGGAACCCCCAGATTTTTTTTGGTTTATTACCTATGAATGACTGATATTGGATGATTCCGAGGTGCCCCTATTTTGAGAAACACCCATGTCATCATGGTTGGACATGGTGAGCATGTTTTTTTTGCCGGCATAATGGTGTGGTGAAAATGGTTGTTCTTATGAACATTATCATGAGTTTGCATGGTGACAATGCTTCCGACTCCATGGGTATAGTGGATTAATCACCGTGAGCATGCTTAAGAAAGACTATGAATGGTGAAGAGTTCATGGCTTGAATCAATGGTGATACTGGTTGGGTAGATCATATTTCCAATTATCCAATGACAATGATTACAATAACTTTTGAAATCTTATAAAACATCGGTTCAATTTTGTTTTTCTACTTTTCAGCCAATAAGAAGTTATCATGCCTTGATCTTGATTTCAGAATGGTTGTGATTACAACAAACCTTTATAACCTCACTGTTCAGAGGGGGTCAATATTGGTAGTTGGTAGTTGGTAGTTGGTAGTCAACCAATCATGAAAGGGTAGTCGATACTATGTCGTAAGGGAAAAAATCGTTTGTTGATGGCCAGCAGGGGTCTAGAATGCTCCAACATATTAGTGAATATTGAGTGAATGACAAGTTTGCAAATCCCAAAGCAACGACTACGAGACAACGATTAATACTGATCAATAACGGGCAATACTGGCTGAGAGGCACTTTGAGCAGGAGCAACATCTATCCAGGACAGGAAGTATGAAGAATATCAACCGCACGAGTTGGGAGTGGGAGATCTGCTTGCCACATGGCAGTCGCACATTTCCCCGAAGGGGATGTTCACCGGAAAACAGGACCTTGGGAGCCTCGAAAATACTGCGAAAGGGTGGTTTCGTTTCCCGAGCGCATGGCGTGATCAGTGGCTGGTTTTCGTGGCAGGTGAGAAAACCTGTGCATCTACATACTATCTAAGACGCAGATGATTATCCCGCGAAAGATTTTCCCTTAAAATCATTGGCCATCCTTGACCAATCAATAAGGTCACAGATACTTCATTTGCACCAGGTGCTGGTTGTTGACCTCGTACCGGGATAATACCTTGGGATGATGCCTTATGCCTAGTCGCAGGTTAGTGTGTGGGTTCATGATTAAGTACTGTTTTGGTCAACCATCATCACAATTGTTCTAGTTAGTCTTATTAACCATCGTCAAACTTGTCAACCATCATAAACAATTGTAGAGGATCATCATCAACCATCATGGAGGATCATCAACCATCACGAAGAAATCAGCGATATCAACCACTCCCCAGGTTCACCATCCATCAATCATCTCTGCCAGGCGCTCGGCTGAAGTGAAGCGCCGCGTGTGAAAAGTTTCCGATGCGCTGCGCGCTGCCCGTTCTTCTATTTTTCTTTGGGGGGGTTTTGACCATAGTAAAGAACACAACAACGTCAATGTGGGGGAAACTAACCCCTAGAACCATGGTTAGTACTTCCCAAGTGGGGACCTTTAGCAGCTTGACTCTTTGTGTTGAGTGACCATGATGACGTATTTCTGACCTGGTTAGCCAAACATCGCATTGGCTGTGGTGAGTTTGTCAGATACAGTTTGTCTACGAACGTACATATATATATATATATATATATATACATATTATAATATGGCAAATATCGATCTACACAGATATGACTATATAGATGAATTTGACTTACTATCTACCTATTCCTTTGTCTATCTCTCCATTTATTCTGTGTATCTATAAGTCTGATCCAAGCTGATGTAGTAGAGTCAAATTGAATTTGTCATCAATCTACAATCCAATAAAATCCAATCTATTCCTAATCTTATCTAAGATCATCTAATCCTGTCTAGTCCAATCTACCACATATCCATCTATCTAATCTAGCGATATCTATCTATCCACATATCTACGTATCTGCCGATTTACCTATCTACCTGGTGCATTTTTCACGTGACTTACCTCCTGCGGTTTGGAGGTCGCATCGGCGGAACACAGGCTTCCTTTCATATGCTGATCCGCATACCTAGGCTTTGGGCCCAGAAACCAAACAGCTGGGACACAGCTGGGACTTTGGTTGGGCTCAGGATGTCCCAACCAAGATATTTGGCCTCCCAAACTCAGCACAAAACCCCTGCGCCACTGCGCTGCATGTCAGTCACCCGGGATGGAGACTGGTGACATCGTCATTGAGGTGCGGGAACAAAGGCGCGCCTCGGTCGTGCCACTGAGGGTTATGTCAAGCCCATAGCAGATATGGGTGTTTCTCAAAATAAGGAACCCCCCCAAAAATGGTTGATTTATTACCTATAAATGGTTGATAAAGGATGATTGGGGGGTATCCGATTTTAAGACACGATTTTATCCTACCAATGAGTTTTCTGCAATTCATGGAAACCCGCGCGCAAATTCATGTGTTCTACTTACCTCAAGTGGTTTCTCGAGATGTTTGTCCTGCCACTGCTGGATTGTGACGGTAGAGGTTCCATTGAAGCCAATGCTGACCGATGGGGTTTGAATTGTTGTCCAATCCAAGGTTGGACTGAGTCCGAGTCCTCCTTGGTTTCGGGATTGTTGCCCATTGAGGGGGGTGTAATGCATGCTGGGATTTACTTTGTTTACACATATCATTAACCATTGTTTTCCCATATTATTGTTGGTTTCTTATCCCCCGGTATTGGTTGGTTAATATTGACCCATAGTCAGGTATGTTGATGATAAAGGATGACAGGTGATGACAGGCGCGCCCCGGGGAACTGAACCTCAGCTCGTAGAGCCGCAGCTGGTCATTCCGAGTGTTGGAAACCAATCCTTGGGTGGCGTAGCTACCCAGTGCCACAGCCGCTTCTGACAAGCACAGGTTCGTGACAGTAGTAGCTTGTTTCGTGGTTTCCAGGTCAGGGGTTACTTTTGTCTTCAACTATGAACATATTGTTGGAGATAGTTCTGTGGTCACGTCTAGGGAGGCACATAGCTCTTGTGGTCTTCAGGAGTACTTTCATGCCAGTGGTAGAGTAGGCACACATACATGCGCCTGCAATGCGCGGTCGGTTTTTGTTCACCTCAGCTGCCAATGAAATCATGACATAGCAGCCCTTGTCGATATTTCAGGTTTTGCCAGATCTGAGGGCGGCACGTTGGGGCGAGATTTCATGCCCACGACATTACTTGCGATGTAATTATGGGGTTCACTGATTTGAGATCCCACTGCATTTCGCCATGCTTCAGGCGTAGTTGAGCCCGCGGTGAAACACATTTCAGCTTTGATGCCCTGATTTGATTTTACAAACTTCTGAAAACTCTGTTGGTTGTACCCTCTTGATTGGCTAAGGTTGGTAGTATCCTCATTATTGTTTGTTTCATTTGAACAGGCCAGTCCTTCCTGGGCCAACTAAATTGGCTGCTGGTAGAGATACCATGTGCCAGCAGACTTCTGCTCAGCTCCGGAGCAGGCACAATCTCTACACTCGGCTGAATGACGAGGCATGGTTTGAGTGACAAGTTTGGACCGTTTGGAGTTTCCTGGCTCAACCGCATTCAGGTCCCAGATGGATAAGGCCTTAGTCTTGGTTGGGCGATTCCCTTGGTGCCATCGGACAGTCCTGGTTTCGGCTGCGGAGCCGCTGTTCTTGAGGACCTGCTGTTGCAACAGAAGATCTCGTTGGGGCCTAGGAAGCGGGACGAGAGAAGCGAGAGGGGAAGCTCTCTGAATCCCAAGTCTCCAATGGCTTCAATGGCCATGTAGAATGGTGACTGGCCGCCGGCAGGTGGATAGTAGTCATGCCAAACACATCCATGCCGAACATGAGCATAGTTCATGGGACACGAGCTGCTGTTTGACAGGACCCAATCACCAAAATGTTATCTCAAGAGTTGGTCAACTGACATACCGTTGATAATGACATAGCATTGAGAATCTATGACAACCTGGCATCAGTACCATTGATCATCTGATCCGGCATCAGAATGCTCATGGATCGATGCTTCCCGCAATGCAGCGCGGTCCCTCGCCGAGGTTACTGGATTCCCTGTGCGGTCTGCGCTTTGGCGTGAGGCGACCGTCCGTGTGTCGCACGGATGAGCTCTGTGGCGGACCTTGGGAGAGCCAAAGATGGTCGGTTGTGAGAAGGTAACCAAGATTTGCGAGTAATGATTTTTTTCCATTAGCACGAATGAGTAATGATTTGCTGAAAAAATCCTGAACATTACTCAATTAGCCTCATTTTGATTTTTAGAAAGACAACCGCGTGGTTGCATCTTGCATCATGATTTTGCCCTACAAGAGTGCAAGATTGAACTCATGTGGGATTTCGGCAGCTGCTGAGAAGTCAAACCATTTTTGGTCGACAAATAGCAGGGGTTTCTCTTTGCATCCACTCACCACTTGGCTTTGTCAGGATGAATGCCATGATGGAAACACCTGCATTGACAAACCAGCAAAAAACGGCACAGGGCCTCCGAAGACTCAAGGGGCCAGTAAGCCTGCTGAGCGTACTGCGGGCATAATCTCAATGACTTTGGATGAGACTGTTGCCGGACATTGCAGAGTGACCGTGGGTGAAACTTCGAGGATACTGGGGTCAAGGGGAGGTAATGGTAGGTCTTGGTAGGTCATTTCCATTGGACTTTTCTATGCCCAGTTGGGCACAACTGCTAGGAATTAATGGTGTTGCAGTGGGGCCTCCCCTCCCTCGCAAGGCTTGAGCTCAGCAGGAGCTTCCATGGGGCCGTTTGCCGACAAATTGACGGGGAAATGATCAGACTAGGCAAATAATTCGCTTTCCTCTGGAGACCCTACTAGGCAAAACGAATGATCAATCCCCATCCACTCCTGGTTATGAACGGACCACCACAAACTGACCATTTGCGACTGGATCACTTCCTGAGTCTCCATGGTTTGAATGACACACGGCCTGGGGGGCAAAGGCGGAGTCGAATGAATGGTAGGTACGAGCCACATCTTTGGCTGCCAAGCGTCGGTCCGTTTGATGGTTTAGGGATATCTGAAAAGCCATGAACAACTCTGCATCCCCTGGTTGATGGTTTCAAACCGCTATTGATGACTGTTTCCCCTTATTAACCACTATTGTGAGTTTCTTAGTTGCTAAGTTGAAGATCCATTTGCAAACTTTCATGTTGACGCCTGGCATAAGAATTGGTGATGAAACAAATTGGGACATGGGATCCGTGACGCTTTGCGGGGGGTCTGACTTAGATGTGGTCACGGCCTATTTTGCTTTTGGAACAGATTGACATTTGGTGGTTTCTTAAAGGAGTGGTTCCCCAAGATCATCTCCTTTTAATACTTTTGAACAATACACCATCCATTTTTGGAGTTCCCTGTTTCGAGAAACCAGCATATTTGTTTGTTCACACAAGAAAGCCAGGCTATAGAAAAATCCATGAAGCAAAATCGGGAAATCAACCTCATTCCGTGGTAACCCCCCTGCGGTTTGGTAAATGTCCTCCTTTCCCCATGGGTTCCAAGCGATGTTCATGCAACCTGCTGGCTGTTTGCGGCCCAAGGTTAGAGATTTGCATCGAAAGAATGACAGTAGAAGTGTTCTTTTACAGCCATTTGGTGGTTGGTCAAGCCATAGGGACCCCAAAAATGGATGGTTTATTACTACGAAGGGATCATAAACCAGATGATTTTGGGGGACCCCTATTCCGAGAAACACCCAAGTCTCATCACCAACCTTCCAAAACTATGGCCAGTAGAGGAATTGACTTCGCGGCGACCTATACAACACACACACACACACATGTATTCGATTTTGCGTTTTGAAGCGACCACCTAGGGTCAAGCCCAGAAATAACTCATAGGCTCTACATCTGACGAGCAGCTTCACTAGTAAGCTCTTTGATTCAAATACTGTATCCGACTTCACACTTGTAGCTAGCCCTGCGCCAGCAACGCCAAAACCCAGTGGAATGGTTTTCCACCATCCCCTGCGAGTTGATCAGAAGGAAACCCATTGGTTTCGGGGGTAACCCCCCAGTAGACACCTCACGACCTATGCACCTTGAGGCCTCACAACACCACAGGGGCCACCCCAAAGGATTGCGACGGGACCGGTTCCATGGGCCTCTCGCTGGCGAGTGTTGGCTGCGCTTGTCCAGCGCCTGTCCAGAGGATTCAGGTGGCGCTTCCGGGGCCATGAGAAGATGATCATGAACTCAGGCCACACGTACACAGAGACACCTCTCTCTTTCTATACACATACGCACATATAAACTTTGAACACATGTATACACAGATGTGTATGTTGGTATGCAGGTGTGACTCTATTAGTAGATGCGTAAAATGGTGGAAAGCCGGGCTGCCAGATGTGTTGACACATGCAATGGCAATCCAAACGCATGCAGCAACGAGGGCAGCCTCAGATGATCCATGGATGGCCAGCGTCAGCTGTTGTGACTTTTGGGGCTGATGAACTTTCTCAGCCAGGGCGTCTTTAGGGATGAAGTTGGCACCGTTCCGTTTCCAGTCGACAGGTGGTTTGCACAGAAATCTCCAGGAAAGATGCGCTCGTTCAACTCGCACTGTTCGGAACACAACTCTCTTTTCACACCATTGTTGATACCCTCTTTTCGGAACTGCCCCCTTTCGCCGGAGAGCCACCGCGGCCCGAACTTCAGTTCTGCGACAATGAGAACGATGAGAGAATCCAACAGATCACCGATGGGGAGGTGGATGGGGGGCCCCAGGGGTGCTGCTGCTTGGTTGGACAGTTGGACACCGGGTGGGTTGTACATGGGTGAAGCCTATGGTGGTTTGTCAAGCCATAGAGGACCCCCAAGAATGGTTGGTTTGTTTCTATAAGTGACTAACATGGGATGATTTGGGGGTACCCCTTCCAACTGCCGAGTGAAACGCAGGGATTGCAAACTGCAACTTCCTGACGATACACATCGCTGTGGGTACCTTGTAGGCCTGGTGCCCGTCCCAAAGACGAAACTAGTCCAATTGTGGTGATGTTCAAACACAAGGACCTTGATTTGCTGAAAACTTGTGGCGAACATGGGCGCAAAGAGAGGACAGTTGGTACCGCGGTACCCATCTGTCAAGGTGACTCATCAACGAAGTTGGTTGTTAACTAGGGTCGACTAGGGCGACTACCAGTTGTGGTAGATATGAGTACAGTTCAGTGGCTGTTACGTCGCCTTATGATGTTTGAGAGGCGCACCAAGCATAAACACTGTGACCATCGGGAAGGCTCCGCTCGGCTTTGAAGACTCACAGGCGGGCCAGTTTGGTGCAACTGGGAGTCGCAAGAGCATTTCCAGGTCCGCTGGGGGGTGGATTTGAAGGCTTCATGACTGGGTGGACAAGATCCAGCTTGGGAAAAGGCTGGTATGAACAACTTGGAAATGGCTGGTCAATATCTAACAGAACAGGTGGTGCATATGGAGGATTGCATGTGGTTGAGAGAGCATGACAATGATCCCGAAGATGTAGAAGTTGTAATCGCATGGGAGTGTCTCAAAATAGGGTACCCCCCAAATCATCTATTATTAACCATTTGTAGCACTAAACCGATCATTTTTGGGGTTCACGATGGCTTGAGAACCGTTGTAATATTGATTGTGGTACGGCCAGAACACAGTCTTTTAAGTTTTGGTTGACGTGCGTCACACAGGGGTTTCATGACAAAATGATTGATGAGGGATCGATGGATAGTAATTTGCCACATCATTTTTGCTTCTGTGTGGTCTCGTGAACTTACATGGAAGATCCAGCCTTAACCACCAGCCTTTGAAGGCACCGACTGGATCCAGTTGTGAGCTGTTGATCAATTCGCAGTTCATAGCGAAGCTTGAAACCAGCTGGAATGACGATGTCTTCAACCCAAGCTTGAAATAGTAAACTTAACTTCCTGGAGCCCCCCTGAGTCCTCCAGCCCTTGAAATATCTTTAATTGTTGGTTGCTCATGATAAGGGGTCATTGATCTACAAGGAAATGCATGAAATGAATCCTGGTTTGGTGGGTATTCATACCTCAAGTCCTCCTTTTGGAAGCTATTGTCAAATGTTTTGGAACAGATACATGCACAATGACATATCAGTTGTAACGAAGCTGTTCGCAAACCAGTAGAACGGCATTGAAAAAAGCATGACCCTGTGGTAAACTAACCTGGAAGCTAAACAGCACCATTTGGTGGTTTCTCAAAAATAGGGGTACCCCCAAATCATCTGCTATTCACCATTTATAGGAATAAATCAACTGTTTCTGAGGTCCACTATTTTGAGAAACACCAACATTTTGGTTGTCTATTCATTATTGTTGGTGAACGTATCCCTTTTAACCATTCAACAATCACCATGGCTTGAGAAACACCACCATTTAAGTATATATATTATAAACTATAGTTGGTATATGCCTTATTGTTGTTGGTGAACTTCTCCCCTACAATTAATCGTTGTGAAATCACTATCAACCCATTTGGTGGTTCCTCAAAATAGGGGACCCCCCAAATCATCCATTGCTAGTCATTTAAAAAAACGAGCCACTCTTTGGGTACCCCTATTTTGAGAAGCCCTCAGTTGTTATAGGGAAACCATGATGTGCCCCTGGTGGATTGGCGGGCGTGTCTCCCGTCGCCAGGATCAACCTCCGATCCACAACAAAGGAGTACAATTCTGAGCCTTGGCGAGACTCTGCGGCGGGGGTTCCTTGCAAGGAAGATACCATTCAAAGAGCTTTGAAATACAACTTTTCATTTTGATACTATTGAAAAACTATTGGAAATACTATTGAAATACTATTGAAATACTATTGAAATACCGTTGAAATACTGTTAAAATACTATTGAAATACTATTGAAATACTATTGAAATACTATTGAAATGCTATTTAAATATGTTGAAACATTCCTTGTCATTTCTGCCTGCTCGGGGCAAGTGCAATTCTCGCAGCCTTTTTCGCTGAAGAATCAGTGTTTGAGGCAGGTACCCTTTGGTAGAACATGGTTGGCTGGAAATTCCACCAATTATTGACGGTTTCCACGGGTTTTTCTTTACAAACATGGTGATTTTCCATGTCCGGGTGAGCATCAAATGGTACACTGAGCAAATTCATCGACATGCTCTAGCCTGAGCAATCTGTTTCACGTCCATCTCAAAGTGGGCGGAGACACAGAGAACAGCCAGCAACAAACAATGCACAACAATAGCAACAGCAACAGCCGCAGCAGCAACAACAACAACGACAACAACAACAACGACAAAAACGACAACAACAACAACAACAACAACAACAACAACAACAACAACAACAACAACAACAATACAACAACAGCAACAACAATAACAACAATAACAGCAACAGCAACAACAATAACAACAACATCAACATCAACAACAACAACAACAACAACAACAACAACAACAAATCCAGATACAAAACCAGATAGGCTTTGGAAAACAAGGGCCTGACACAAAGCCAGGTCATTCCCAGATAGGCTTTGGAAAACTGGGGCCTGGTACAAAGCCAAATCATTTCCAGATAGGCTTTGGAAAACTGGGGCCTGATACAAGGCCAAAAAATTTCCAGATAGGCTTTGGAAAACTGGGGCCTGGCACACAGCCAAAGCATTTCCAGATAGGCTTTGGAAAACTGGGGCCTGACAAACAACAACAACAACAACAACAACAGCAACAACAACAACAACAACGACAACAACAACAGCAACAACAACAACAACAACAACAACAACAACGACAGCAACAACAACAACAACAACAACGACAACAACAACAACAACGACAACAACAACAGCAACAACAACAACAACAACAACAGCAACAACAACAACAACGACAACAACAACAGCAACAACAACAGCAACAACAACAGCAACAACAACAGCAACAACAACAGCAACAACAACAGAAAAAAAAACAAAAACATCACATCCAAGAACAACAGGGACGACTGGGGCGAGAACGATGACGACAACGACCGCGCGGACGGCGGCCCTGGCAGCCAGCGAGGTCCTCCATGCGCGGAGATGCGCTTTGCACAGCCTCGCAGCCCACAGGTTCCAACAGAGGTTTAGAAGAAACGGCTTGACATCACAAGTGACGCAAGTGTAGATGCCAAGATTCTCAAATTCTCTTTTTTTAAAATCATTCCAGGCAAATGGTGCGACAAGTCGTAGACATAAGGACCCGCCCCAAAGACGGCCCAAAGATTTGCACGAATCAAACAAAGTCCTTGGGTTCCCCGTCAGGGTGTGAGGGCGCTCCGCGTATTCAAGGCATCAGCCACGAAAACACCAGGACCCTCCCCCTCATCAGCCAGCTGCATCCAGGAAATGTGGTCCGACATGCTGAAGGCAGAAGAGGGCCCTTCTGCTGCAGGCAGGAAACTGCTGGGGATGATGTTGGGGTGCATCCGTGGCATGCTTTTGTTCATGTGAAGGTTGCCTGATATCTTGCTCCCTGATATTTCAAAGTGAGAAAACCCAGTTGTATAACTACCCCATTTGAGTAGGTTCACCGCAACCGTCAGTTTGTGTCAAAAGTATCGAGCCCCTGCGGCCACTGTCAGAATTGACCCTTTTTGTTCCAGATAGACGCCAATAAATTTGGCAAGGAAGCCGCTCAAGAACTAGGATTGGCATGTTGATCATGGTGGTTAAGATGATTTACTCGTGCTAATCATAGACAATCAATTGTGCTAATCATAGACAAATCAATGATAAACACTCCAACATCATAGATAAACAGATAGAAAATCATAAATCATGATTATCTAGATGTTGGAGTGTTTATCCATTAGATAATAATAAATCATAATTATCTATGATTAGTAGGATCTATTCCAATAGATTCCAATAGTAAATCAGGTAATCAGATAGAAAAAAACGATCAATGACCAGGCCTGTCCACTGGTTGGTTCCGCCAGGGGACGACCTGAAATGGCTCCACTGGTTGCTGGGGCAACACTGGCCCTATCTGAAAAAATCCATGGAAAAGGTCATCAAAAAGGCGGGGGTGCTCACCATCAGAATCGCAACTGCCCGACGTTTTTGCGTCTAAGTGGGTGTTTCTCAAAATATGGGTACCCCCAAATCATCCATTATTAGTCATTTTTAGTAATAAACATTTTTTGGGTCCCCTATTTTGACAAACCACCAAGTCTGTGTGGTTTTCGTTTGGATCACAAACAGCACTGCACTGACCGCACTGAACTTCGCAGTGTCGTAGCGCTTTCGAACTTCGCGCATCATTCTCAGCTTCCCTGAGCAGAACAGCGCTTCTCGCGAGGAGCTGGAACCCATCATCCAGGAAGCCTTGCCAACACCTCTGAACAAGATCGCTTTTCAGGACGGGGAACCAACCCCTCGCCACCTTGAGGTACCACCTTGGTGTCGTTGAAGGTTCCGAAGGTTCCAGGGATTTCTGCATCCAGTTTCTGTGGAGTCTTCCCTGCAGGATATCGACTTCGGGGACACGATGCCTACCTTTTCGGACATCAATCCCAGCTTCGATATGCAGCACCCTGGCGTCCTGGGAGGGCAGCTGCCCCGCTTGGGAATGCCTTCCCTGGTGAATGCATTGTTTGGAGCTGGTTGTCCACCCTGAAAAAAATAGCAGCTTACGATAGCTTACGAGACATTATCACAGCAAATTGGAGAAGGTTGCATTGGAAGTTGTTATAATAGCATTTGTTATAATAGCATTTATAAGGTTATCCCTGTTGCATTGGAAGTTGTTATATCCTGGAGGCTCAGATTCCTTTGAATTTGGCGCAGGGCACAGCAAGCATAGAGGCGCAGTCCTCGAAAGACAGGCTGCTTTTCCGGGGCATTTGTTACATGTCCATTCCCCATTAGACAGCGTGGCGCAAGCAACCCCCAAAAGCCATAGCTTTGAATTCCAATTGGACTTTTGTAAGTTTCACTTTGATGTTTGCTCATTTGAGAAGACGAGGTTGGTCACCAGAGCGATTGAAAACTCGAAAAGCTGGTTGGTCACCAGAAACTTCGCGTTCGGATTTTTTTGGGACTGCTTGTCACATCCGGAAGTGCAGCCCTGGCAGACAGCTGGATCCTCAGGAACGATTTTCAAGGTGTGAGTTTGGCAACTTGGAGGCAACGCGGAGGCGGTGGCTGCCGGAAGAGCCACCATGGTTTCTGCGTAAGGGGATGTATAGGGACAGGGTGTTTTTCATCCCCCGAAAACAACAAGACAATGGTGCCCAAAGGGGTAGCGACAGGAGGAGTCTGGTAGTGGACTCAGATCTTGGGATGCTCCGCCAGAGTTTCCAGCTCCTTCAAGATAAAGGTTCCACAGATTTGTCTCCAGATTTCAAAGGCTGACATCAATTTGGCCCAGAGGGCAAGATTTCCCTCAGCCACCGATGGTTGCGGGAACGCACTTGTCTGAGATTTCTGCCATAGGCTGTAACTTTTGACCTTCAGGATGTAGACATGGCAACCATCAAGAACCAGTAACCATCAACCAACACTTGGTGAGTGGTCCACAGGCAATAGCAGTGGTTGATCACCAAACATCGCACTTTCAAATCGCCCAAGTAAGAGGGTCAGACTGTCAGAACGGCATTTTCCACGGACAGCCTTGCCTCCCTCTAGCTGCCAGGGTGGTGAAGACGACAGGGAGGGTGATACATCTCGGTATAAAATGAAGAAGACATACATATATCTATGTACTTATACACATAATTATGTTATTTATTCATTTATTTATTCATCTATTTAGATATATATATATATATATATATATACACATATATATGCATCTGCAAACATCTACAGACATAACCGTATGCACATACACACATCCGATCCGCACCTCGAATTTCACCCCTGAAAAAGTGAAGAAATCGCTGCAGTGGATCGTTGACCCCCGAAGCTCCAAGGAGATGGGCGTCACCTGGCACTGCTCGGGGAAGATCCTCATGGCCTTAGACCGCTTGCGGATCGGCTTGGCACCTCGGCGAGGTCCGGGGTTCGAGAGTGGTTTATTAATAGCTGGGGGGGGACCCCCAAGTGATGAACTTTTAAGAATCATGAAACCCTTGAGAATGTTTAAGTGCTCAGCCACCCCTTTCACTTCCCAATTTTAGGAAGCCTCCAAACCTTGATTGATGACCGGCTGAAGCAGCTACAAAGTGCGCAAAAAATCAACAGAGCTCTGAGTGTCCGACGGGAGCATGCGCGGTTATGCCTGGGTCACTCATACCAGTTGGTGACGATATCTTCATAAACCCCAATTACATTGGCTACTGATGGCTGCCGTGGTAATCCCAATTGTTACTTCAAACCTGGAAGCTTGGTGGGTTCTTACTCTCATATGCAAAAACTAACTCCAGTTGCAGGCCTTCGTAGCAGCCACAAACTGATCACCGGGAGGAAGCAACTGGCTTTTCACCCGTTTTTGAATGTCCAGTGGAGAAACTTCGGCGTGCCGACCTGTTCTCGGATCGGCCATGTCATTGTTGGGACCTGTCACCAGTATCAGCTAGCTTACCAATTAGCATGAAACCATTGGCGACCACCATAAAGACTTTGATCAACCGTCATATTCTGAATGGCAGGATAGAGCAAAAGAATCTGCATGTGGAAGTCAATGTTTCGTTTCAGTCAACGTTCCTATCTACCCACATTTTTTGCCGGTTGGTGCTTTTAAACATTTTCTATTTTCCCAAATGTAACTATGAACAAATGGTTGGTTGACTTGCGCATATTCATGACGGGGTGGTGGCCAAGCACCAAGCAGTTTGGTACAGCTGAGTCCTGTGAAATCTCCACGTCTCTCAGTTGTTGCACCGCCAAGGAAAACATCTCCCTGGAAGGAACCATCCTGTTGAAATTGAGACCGTTGTTGGATCGGTTCCTTGGAACTGGATGCTGAGTGGGAGGTGAACACATCTCCAGGAGAGTGGTAGCATTCACCATGGTTACGGCTAGGGCTTTGTTCAGATACTGGCTATAGGTCTTGTACGCCAAAGCATGGTTACTTGGGCTTAGTTCAGATATCGGCTATAGGTCCTCGTAAGCCAAGCAAGCAACTCATGTCTCTTGAAGAAACCCTGGGAAATCGCACATGGATATATTCTCGAACCAGATTTGTGGGGGGGTGCTACCGTGAATTGGAGCAGCTTGGGACTCGTCTTTGATGTGACAGTGACAACCGGGGCTTGGAGCTGGAAGGGAACAAGTCAAACAAAGCCATTTCTCTTTTACTTATTCATTCTTCTTCTAAACTTATGATTTTAAATCATAATCCTTATCATTTTCATCATTATACATTTTCAAACTGCACCGGAAATCCGAATTTGGCGAGACAAGAGGGGATCTCTCAACTTCGCCACAGAGGCTTGGCATCCCAGCGATGAAGTGGAGCTGTATGCGCTTCGGTTCGTCAATAGTTATGAAGGGCAGATAGTGTTCCGTAGTGACATATGGTGGTTTCATAAAATGGTGGTACCCCCAAATCATCGAATTTCAATCAGATTTTCTAACAGACCATCCATTTGAGGGGGTTCTCAATTTCCGAAAAACGCTCACATATCCACCACTCCAAGCCTTGCAGATTCATGGGATCGGGGGTCCAGGCTGTCTCTAGTGGTGGGCATCTGAGGCTTCCCATTATCGGTGGGATGCAAATCACCATGTTGTCGCCTCCACAGATTCAGTGGAACTTCACAGGAACCGGCTGGCTGATGGAATTGGTGAAGTTGGGGTTGGTTTAAATGGCTATGGGTCAAAACCCTGTACCCCTGTTTCCCCTACCATTCACCATTGGTTTCTCTATTATTGGTTGGTTAATATAAGCCATTGTTGGTTGGTTCATATTGACCCATAGCCAAATGGTGGATCACTACCAACAATCATAGGGAAAACCATGGTTTAAGATAGGTTGGCACAGCCCAAGAAAGCGCGCGAATCCCAGCGCAACGGACATGACCTCCATCCACATGGATTCCTACCCGCAACTTTGCCTGGCTCTTTGGGGCACCTAGCGGGCTAGATCCGGTGGTTGCCCGGATTCGCACAGCACTGTGGGATGGTTTTCAAGCTGCCAATGCCCCCACCTGATCATCTGGTAGCTCTTGGCCATCATGACCCATCATGATCCCATTTGACTCATGAACCCAAACCATAGGTCTATTGACAACGGCAAATTGTATTCAAAAGAACAATAAACTCATATAACAATGTATTTTTGTTTCTAGATAGAATCATTCTTCACTCCATTACAGGTATCTTGCGAAGCGAGGAGTTTGCAATGCAATACCTCCAAACTAACCAGTTGGCTTGTGACCAGCGTTTACCCA
>VSDK01011881.1:594025-626204 GCA_009767595.1 Symbiodinium kawagutii
CGCAAGGGGTTCCAGCGAGCAGCGGCCCAAAATGAAAGTGTTGGCTCGGCTCCCAGAAGACCAAATTCACAGCGGCTTATGATAAATGATATGTATATATAGATGTCGGGAAAAGAACTGAAAGCACCAACAAATCGGAAGATCCTGTCTCAAGAACAGTATGTGATTGTGATCACCAGCATCATGAATCATGACCGTTTTGGTGTTCTGTTCCTTTCGTTTTTGACTAAGCCCCGGTGCCCGGAGGAACAGACCTTTCTTTCCCATGTGATTGGTGATTTTTCCCCAACAGCGTAAGCTTATGGGGTCTTCAGCCCAGTTAAGCTCCGGTGTGAGCCGGTGCAGCTTCCAGGCTCAGGTTCCGGAGGTTCCGAGAGGTTCCGGGAAGTTCCGGTGCAGTTGCCAGGCAAGGTTCCGAAAGGTTCCGGAGGGTTTCGGAAGGGTCCGGGGAGTTCCGGAGCAGTTGCCAGGCAAGGTTCCGGAAGGTTGCGCAGGGTCCCGGAGGGTTCCGGGGAGTTCCGGTGCAGATGTCAGGCAAGGTTCCGGAAGGTTCCGGAGGGTTTCGGAAGGTTCCGGGGAGTTCCGGAGCAGTTGCCAGGCAAGGTTCCGGAAGGTTCCGGAGGCTTCCGGTGCAGATGTCAGGCAAGGTTCCGGGAGGTTCCGAAAGGTTCCGGCAAGTTTGGGAAATTCTGATGCAGTTGCTGGAGATGGGTAGTGGCTCTTGCTGTGGGGTATACCACCTTAGCTTTTTTTTCTCCTTTCCACACCATGGCTACCCCTGGTTCAAACCACTTTCCCAGTAGGCACCAGCCATGAGAGGTACCTGAACTTGAACCAGAAACCAGCAGTGTGACAGCGCCTTGCCATCCAGGAGGTCTAGCTTTGGGCTTGCAGATGGATGTGGTGACACGAACCTTGCGCAAGGCCCGGGTGAGGCACTTGACGCTGAGAATTCGTGTAGCGTCTCAGCAGTGCAGGTGGTGGCAGACATTCTCAGCGACATGTTGGTTGCACCTTGGCCCAGCAGGTGATGACTGGAAAACATGGACACTTTCCGAGATAAATTCGAGGGCTGTTCAAAGGTTTTCAATGCTTCAAACAGGTGGTCTTATGTTGCCGCTCCCAGCTGCCATTCTGTGGTGAGATGTTCTTCTTGCCATCCTAGGTACCTACACTGTTTTGTTTCCCTAGATGTTGCATGCTAGACTTGTCTAATGGCTGTCTCCAAGTGACTGCCTCTCATCTCCGGTGGATGCTGTGTCTGCCTTCTTATGTCATGGACTTGAAAAGCATTTTTGATACGGCTATGGGTCAATATTAACCAACCAATAATTGGGAATAGTAACCAACAAACTATAGGGCAAACAATGATTAATAGTGGGGAACCAGGGGTACAAGGTTTTGACCCAAAGCCATACCTGGTTTCATCTTTAGTCTCACATGATAGTGAACGCTTCCAATCCCTGACCTTTACCAGGTAAGAGGTAAACTGCCTCAACAAGTGCGAGTAGGACATATGCGCACCCTTCTAAATTTACAGATGTTAACTCTATTCTTGTTGGTTGGTTATGCCATTGTCATGTGATACCGATCACAACATCTATCAGCCTGAAACAACAGCAGAGTGATGACCCTGATGGCCATGGTGTTGCGAGGTGAGGGGCACCGTATAGCTGGTGTCCCCTTCACAACTCTGACCTTTCCCTATCATGGTAATGAACATATACCATTGTATACCGATCATGATATATCCACTCCTCTCAGATAGACCAAGAAAATGGAGCCCGGAAGTGTCTCAATCCAAGAGTCATGCCATCTTTCGCAAGCCTTTTGGATCAATCTCAGCAATGGATCAAGGGAAAATCTGTTTAGGACCCCCCCCAAAAAAATGGGTAAAACATGTTAAAACCAAGGTTTCCAACGTAGATTTTTCCATGAACCCAGTACCGCAATCTCTGCTCAAGCTCCCAGGTGCCCAATCAGATCTTTGTGCACTGGTCACTTGGATCGTACGGGAAACGACGAGGTTCCGAACCCCTGATAGCATAGATGGTGGTTTCTCCAAAAATTTGTGGTGTTGATAGGGTTAGAACCATTGAGATTTTGGGGTAACCCTTTTTTGGAAAACCTCCATATCAGCTACTTATTGTCAACTATAGTCTATAATTCATCGGTTATTAACCATTATCGCTGGCTGGGTTAACAACCAGTTGATAATATGGAGTGATGACCAACAGTAGTGGGGGATATACCAATTAGATGGTCCATACATAGTGGTTTCGTAGAAGAAACTTAACATGGTTGGTGAATTCTCATAAATGATAAATAAACTGGATGACTTAGGGGTACCCTTATTTTGAGAACACACATTTGATTACTATTAGTATCATAGAGTTATGAACCCACCTGGTTTGTAGAGAGTTGCAATCCATCACGATCCTCCTTGAACTGCAACTATTTCCAGATCGTTTTTTTTTTTCTCTCTCTCTCTCTCTCTCTTTTTTTTCCCTCTCTCTCTCTCTCTTTTCACTTTTCTGTCCCATTTCCGTTGCTGTTCACAGATTGGGGCTCCAAATTGCACGCTCTGTTTCTGATTCTGTACTGCTTTCGACTGGGGATTTTATGAGTTTCTAGTTCTCATCATGCCGGACAGATGCCCGGCAGTCACTGACATTCGCTGAAACCAAGAGAGTTCGACTGTTGGACCTTGGAATATAGATGCAAACAGCCTACTTGCAGCAAATACTTCCAATGTCCTGAGGACAACCACCCCTTCAGTCAGGCAATAGCCATACTTCAGCATATCCAAAGTGCCCGGCTTGTTCCATCACTCAGTCCTGGAGCATAAGTTACCAGTTTGAATATGTGGCGACCAGGATGGAGGGCCATGCCATTGGCATAGACATGGACATCTTGGAGTTCCCCGAACCTGAAATCGTCATGCGACTGCCGCTGGGCGGCACTGGCTGGTGGTTGAGGGCCAGGCAACAGTTGTGATGTGTTCAGGAGTGTCGGTGTGCATCCCCATTTATCTATTGATATGTACATATATATATATATCATAGATTTGTAAACATATATGTATATACTGAAAGAAGGGAAGCATATATAAAGACTAGATAAATGAATAAATGCGTATATATATATATACATGTACATAGACATATGATTATGAACATTTTTTTTGCATGTATGTTGCATTTGTAATTATTTTAGATACACAAGATTAGGAGATGCTCATGTGCACAGACGGTACTGACAGCAATGTTTGTTGTCATTCCAATTGCATTCCATCGTTCGCTCTGGAAAGTCATTCCTAGCATATGTTTTCGTGCACAGTTGCATGCTGTATTAGTTGTGTGTTTATTTGTCCAGTAAGGAATGCACTGCTAGCTCCTAGCATGTGGAATTCCACACTGGGTTTCTTTCCCTTGAAAGAATATATGGTACAAACACACACACACACATACGTTGCCATTACACTACGCAATCATGTTTTGTAAAACTTATGAATCACTGTATGCACATATTGTCACTCATTACATATTTATTTCCACATACATACGCAATAAAGGGCACATGTGTACATATGCACACGCTATGCACCCGGAAACAAATCCTGTGACGCCCAAGCGCGTCGTTCTGTATCAGCATTGTCTTCGCAAAAGGTTGTAGTGGTTTTCTGATCGAAGGAAGTGGTGTTTCTTTCTCGCATACATCTATATATATATATAGACATACTTAGATGTATCGACAATCATATACATATGAACATTGGTATGTGTGCGTATTTATATATGTATGTGTTTGCACGTGTATGTTTATATATAGCAATCTTTCTATATGTATATGTGTCAAAACATGTCATCCGTGCACATACGCATACATGTCCATACACACGCATACTTTCTCCATGTGTTCATACCTCCCTGCATCTCTGCAGAAATAAAGGCTGAACACGCAACGGCAGACTAGTGCGTGCAAGCTGCACACACAGAGACAAACACACACAAACACACACACACACAGATGCACCCAAGTGTGCATGTTTTGGTTTGCATATACATGTATGTGTGAAGATGTGCATCGCATACACGTGCTGGAAGTTCAATGCCATGGCATGAAAGTGGCATTATGATAAATCGATTTGAGAAACACATCTAAACAATGGACAGCTGGTTGGTGGTTTCAAACATTTTTTACTTTCCCTAGTAATCAATAACCAATGGTTGGTTGACTTGCGCATATTTTTCATGACGGGGTGGCTGTTCGCACCACCAAGTAGATGACGAATGGATAGATACAAACATTTTTACGCCACGAGGAACACCTGCAGACCTGGCCAGCGCAAGGTGTGTCCATGGCGTGGAGGGTCTGGAACGGCAAAAGGACATTCAGCGCTCCTGCTGGGGCTGCTACACCAATTCAGCGCTCCTTGGCATGATGTGAGCCGCGATGACCATGCCCTCAAAGGCCCAGGGGTTTAACCTCAGTATCTTCATGAGCCTCATGACTTTTAGAGGGCTCATAATCTCATGATTTTTTGAGGGATTGTGTTTTTTAAAGGCTTGTTTGACTTGTGGTTGTCATGATTTTTCGAGAGGCACAGACTTTACCCCCCTTGAATCAGTCAACACTGCAACATATTGCAACCATTCTCTCAGACGCGGCTAGAGTTGCAGTCCCTCCCCGACTAAATTGTGTGATTCAGTCCTGAAGTTTGAGCCACATGGCATTGTCGGGTATATCGTATCAAGTATATCTGGCTTACAGTCGTTTGCCTCTTCTCCTGGTTTTTCCTTTTTAACTAGTGATTCTCTGGCTTGCTTCCCACACTTTGGTTTTTCCCCGATCCATCGTTAACGACCTTGATGCAGGTCCCCAGGAACCACGGTGGTGATGCCTCTATTGTCCATGTTTTGATTCATGCCTTCATGCTCCAGCGTCCGAACCAATGGCATGGTCATGGTGCGACTTCCGCGGAGGTCGTCCTACGTGATGTTGCAGGTGGGGGCCAGGAATTGCCAGACACCAGCCATCAGGACGCGCAATTCGCAATGAAGACATGGGCCTCTTTGGTTTTGGTTCATCTTGGTTCAACGTGGTTCCTGTTGTAACCGCACTGAAGCTTCTTGAAGCCATGTGTTGGTACACTTGGAGCCATTCCTCATGCTCTTACATGCGGGGTTGGTCATAACAGCAGAGCCAGCTTCTGTTGGGAGCCAGCCGTGTTCAGTGCGAAGAGTAGCCAGGTGTATATCGTTGGTAAGCAATGATTAAACAAAGTGTAAGTCATAAATCATTGGTATTCCTTTCTCATGGTGAATCATGGGGTCAAACTCTATCAGAGCCACCAGGAGCTCGGACAGTGAAGGTTGGTTCGACCTCTTGGTCTACACCACGGACCAGCACGTGCCTTGCCGCTACAGCTGCGGGACCAGCCATGCCGCCATGGACTGGCCACTGAGGTGAACGTGGAGGTCTTTTCGCAAGATATCACCTACCAAGACGTTGCTCAACGGCAGGGGGAATGGTAGGGCTCAAGTCATTCGTGGATCTTAAGTGCAGAAATCGGCCAGGGAACAAAGATCAGCATCATCGCCACGTATTCCTGTCATAATTCACAGCACTTGATTTGAAAAGACCTGAACTTCTTCACGAAAAGCCCCTGCTGATGCTGAACGATGCAGCACCGACTGCACATCCGACACCGTGCAACTCAGGTTCGTCTGGGCGCAGTGGAGGGGCTCACGGTGGAGAAATTGGTTCGACAGCAGCAGGGCTCATGGCCCTTAAGCTTGAGAGACGGGACAGCGGGATGCGGCTCCCGGGACCGGTGAGCAGTGATGAATCCACAACTTGCATATGAATCAAAGCTAGAACTTCTCAACATTTGGACCATCCTGATTTGTCAGATTTGTGAAGGGTACTGGTGAGGGCAATTGGGTTTGACCTCCTGACACCTTCGCAATGAATCAATGTGACTGTTCTGCTGTTGTTTCCAGGACTGAGAGCACAGACGAATGGTCAGTGGATGAGACTTTGAAGATAGAGATGACGCTTGGACACGCGAGGCCGTGGGATGCCATGGAAAGATCTGGAGTTGGAACCTTTCACCACCTCAAGGAGGTCGATGGAGATGGTGGCAAGTAGTTGGACTTAGCAGATTCTCGATTACTGTAGTTTTGAAGCCGCCAATTACTACCGGGTAGTTTTAACAACTGTCACTTGCGTTTGTGAAGGATGGCTGTTTTTTATGAACTACCCGGTATTGTCGAAATAGTTGATATTAGTTGAGGGTGGTCGAAAGGAATGGTTTCTTGTGACGCCAGCTTTGTCCAGCTGATGGTTGTTGTTGCTTCTCTGCGGCGGCTAGCGGGACAACTATGGAAGAGGGATGGTCTCTGGGGATCTCTAAGGTTACCATGGGTTCCTCAGTTTATGGAGCCGCAAAGGAGAACTGACTCGCCGATGTCAAAGGACCTTTAGCATCGCTTCGATTAATTTAAGATATCAACCGCAACTTTATGCAAGGTATACTTAACGTGTCAGTGGTTTTAAAGACTCTTCTTCAAATTCAGCAAGCGGGGGCCTCCCGCTGTCCATTGCTTGATGTGCAACAGGGCCGAAGTTAATACTTGGCATAAGCAAGGCATCTAGTTTTGATTCAGTTTTATCTCCTGATTCAGCTTTCTTCTCACACTCTCTGACGGGTTACATTCAAAGGGAGCATTCCAATCGTATTTCGCTTCCTGTTGTCTCCAAACTAATGGATGTTTCGAAAAAAGAGTTCCCTTTGAAATTGTTTCCCTTTGAACTTGAAAAAACAACAACCCTTTAGTTTTGTCTTCCCCTTTAAACAAGTTCCCTTTGGCTTCTGGCTTGCAAATTTGCCTTGGTCCCTTCAGCTCCTCCATGTTGTGTATCAAGCCGAGCTCCAAGGAGTGCCAAATTCTTCTACCTCTCGGCGTTTCTCGGAGCTAGCAGATGGGAGCGGTTGAGCTAGCACCATCAAGTCCAAAGCTATGTGTCTTATCGGGTTGGTGGTTTGATTGTCATTTTTTTGAAGGGGATGATAGTGGTGAATGATAGGGTATAATAACCAACAGCAGTGGTTGAACAACTACTGGTTAGTGGTTTGATTGACAATTTTCATTTTCCCGAATGTAGTTATTAACAGTTATGGTTGGTGGACAAGCAATTTTTTCCATCGGGGTTGAAACCACCATCCAGTTCTATTCAGTGCGACTCGATCTGTGCCACGCTGTTTGGGTTTGCAGGGTCTGTCTTGGAACCTCAACTTGCGATGATTGGTCAATTTGTTTTGTTTGTTTGAGGGTTTCAGAATGTTAAAGACAAAGCAGTGGTGCAGACTCCAGAGTCGTCGGACTATGTGCCCCCATGTTTGAATCCCCGGAAAGCTGTTTCAGTTCAGTGGCAATATTTCGAAGCAAGAACAAAAAAGGCACATCTGAGCAATTGAAGCATCTTCACCAGAGATGATTTTTCTGGTAGAAACTGGCCATTTCCCCTTCCAAATCGGTCATTCACGCCATTTTGCCACGGTTTCCCCATGAAGTTCTGGCCTTCCGTTGGGAGGACTTCGGAGTTTGTGCCTAGCGGCAAGGGCGATGCTGACACGCAGGCCTTCCTCTTCGTTCACTTGAGGCTCCGGGGGTCTTGTGAGCCACTTCATCTGCATTTCCTACATGTTTTTGAAATCCAGGTGTGGCAGGCTTTAGATGAGTCAAGGATGGTAGTCGCAGCCCTCCCATCTCAGCCCCTCAGAGAGTCAATCTAAATCGCTTTCAAAATGCGAGAGTCTTGCCACATGACAATGGTCAATGCACTGGCCAATGTTGGTTAGTGCCAGTTGATCAAGATTAATCACGTGAATCATGGTTTATAATTGCGGACTATGGAGGGTTCTTCAACTCGGGTAAGACCCGCAAATCATTCAGTGCACTAGTTTTTTTTACAGAAATAGACCAACCATAGCTTTACAGAAATCAACCAACCATCGCTTTGGGGGTTCTCATGCGCTGGCTTGAGAACCCCCGCGTCCTGCGATGGTCCATGTCATCGCTGATGTTGAGCTGTTAGGAGTTGTCGCGGCATCAAAGAGGACTTCTGCTCTGGGGCCAGGACCGCTATCCGTTCCTGGCGAGTGACTAGGGCCACTGGGGAATTCTGGGACTGATAGTAACTAGCTGGTGATTCTCAGGGAGCGACTTGGAGCTAGGGGTATCCCTAAATCCCTTTAAAGGGGGAGCGATTTAGAGCTACAGGGAGTGGTGAAACCAGATGGTAGGTAAGCAGAGAATAGAGTTACTTGATATGAAAATGGGGATTGATAATCAACCAACCAAATGATCATAGGGGATTGATAATCCAGGCAATATGCTCAACAACTACTGAATTATGCCAGTTTAAGCACGGAAATATCTAACCCCAGGCCAGAAGTAGTGTTTCTCAATGCTCTGGAAATTCAGAACGGTTGCATGTATACATACAGACAGACAGACATGCATGCATATGGTGGTTTCTCAAAATAGGGGTACCCCTGAATCATCCTATACCAATTATTCATAGCAGTCAACCAGCCATTTTTTTGGGTACCCGTATTTTAAGAAACCACCATATATGCATGTGTACATGTAAATCGGCAGGAAGTACATCATGTTGCTTGTCTCACGGTTTGTCTTCTGCCTGAATTAGTGTTTTAACCAGTGGAACTGGGGCATAACCAACCAGTGGCAGTCGGACATGATTGCTGCCGGAGGCATAGATGGGTATGGGTCAATCTTACCCAACGATAGTGGGGGATAATAACCAACAAAACTTTAGGAAAACAATCAAACTATCATTGGATGAACTTTCGGACCTCTCTTGGTCATGTCATACTTTTTTGTCAGCTTAGACTGTCATAGTTCCTATTCTGATTTCTGTTCAATTGTGAGTTCTGATTTCTCTTCAACACGTACGCCGTTTTGAATCCAGCGAATGTGGCCACTGAACATTGGCACAAAAATTGGTTCTTTTTTTTTGGTGAAGTGTGTGTCACAGCATGCCGTCACCAAGCAAGAGTTGATGACGGTTTAGACATTGAATGGGAAAACCAGTGGTTTTCTGATAGCCATGGGCCTTAGCTCAAAAAGTAAGCCTCACCTCAAGAGGTAAACCTTACTGCAAGACGTAAATCACCTCAAGAGGTAAACCTTACCGCAAGACGTAAACCAACGGGTAAACCTTACACTCCGGTAATCTAACATAGCAATGGAAAATCACCATTCCCAATACGCAAATAATCTACAAATGGTGGATTATCCATGGCTATGTTAGTTTACAGCAGGGTACCTCCATGGTTGACCTGACGAGCTGATCGGTTGATGCCCTGGCTGCGTTTCAGGATCCGCTTCCGGGTGGGCGACGAAGATGTACTTGGCAAGGCGTCCTACTATCATCCCATGGTGGACGACACAGCCATTGCCACACCGACACAAAAGATGGCGCCTGGGCTGCCTGGGATGCCTGAGACCAGGTTGTGAATTACATCTTTTTGGGATCCACCTGAGGGGATCTGAGTATCAAGTTATACAGTTTATAAAGGTTGCAGTATTTTTTTGAGTGTTGGGATGATGAACAGGGACTTTCACTGACCCAATTTTGGTCGTGGTGGATTGGTCCAGCTTGCCATGTGGTTTTCCTGCACTTTCTAGGCTTGTCAGGAGCAGTACTAATTCGTGTGTTTGTTAAGCTCGCGATGCTCATAGGGTCTAAAAGCGCAGCATTCTTCGTGGTCAGACGCCTCATTGGGTGTTTTTGATGGGACAGGGGCCCATGGGGTCCAGGTCAATGGTAGGTCTGGGTCAAGAAACTGTAAATGTACGGATTGGTTATTTATCACCATGAACTAGTATGAAACTGTTACTGTTTACAATCGGAAAGCGAGAAGTGGGTGTTTCTCAAAATGGGGGTACCCCCAAATCATCCTGTCTGAACCATTTACAGTTATATACCAACCATTTTTTGGGCATCCTTATTCTAAGAATCCCCCAACTGGCTTGGTACAGGTTGGTGTTCTGAAGCTTTGGTTAGTAGTAGCAGCGCTGCTTGAACACCGTGATTTGAACTGCTGCTAGCTGGCACACTTAGTGTGTGAACTTCGAGACATCGAGCCTGTAACGGACGTTGTTCAAACAAGCAACAGAGCTGTTTTTTTTGAAATTTGAGTTGGTTCTTAATTACCATTAAACAAACAAACAAACAAACAAACAGACAGACAGACAGACAGACAGACAGACAGACAGACAAAAAAACGAACAAACAAACAAACAAACAAACAACAAACTTGGTTCTTGAAAGCAAATTAAACACTGGTTCTTAATGAAAATGGATCATCACCAAACATATGTATCCATTTGTTGGTCATGACTATGCCTTCGCATCATTGGGGCCGACCCTGGCTGTACCCCACGTTGTACCCTGCCAATCTCTATCTCAGGTGGAATATCTTTGGGAGACCTCGGATTTGCCGGAGAAGGACTGGGGAAAACCCGCTGTGGATGATGCGGCTGGATCTGTCATACGTTACACTATACATGAGATATTGACAAAAAGATCTAAAAATGCCCTTTCATCTTGGCATATCCATTGAAATCATGGAACCAGAATACGGAACGTATTTCATATTGGCATGAACCAGATATCATAATCCATTTTCGTTCCATTTCATCTTGCCGTCACATGATATCTGCTTGGATCATCGCCAGAGAATCCTTTGGAAGATCGGTTGATTTCAAAGTTTCACAGGGAATGCTGAAGTTTCAATGGTGACCCTGATTTGAGAAAGACATGGGCCATGGGATTTGCTGCCCTTAAGCTGCCCTTAGGGTCATGGGATTTGCTGTTGTGACAGCTTAAGAACATGGGATTTGCCGCCCTTAAGCTGATGGTACGACAAATGTTCGTGTGCACGCTGTCACCTCCATGGGAAGAGATGTGTGCATTGTGGCATTGAGGGATGCTTGGTGATGATTTTCGAAGAGTTTGCCTGTCACCAACAAGAATCATCCCCATGCAAACAAGGTGATGCTGGGTGATCCTTGTGAGTTTGAACCATTAGGATAGGTTATGATAGGTTAAAACTCTTCATGTTCGTAGCATTCCAGTCGCTTTGAAACTTGGCCGCATCGTGTGGCCATCAATGGTCCGAACATGTCACAAGCATTGCCTGAAACTGGTAGGCAAAGAATCCAACAAAGGTCATTATCCCCTGATTTTTGGGAGGTTGACCCGCAGGACAATCATTCAACTGATTCTACTGGCTAGTACGGTTCAAGAGTCCTATTACTGATTGGTTGCCTGCGCCATTCCCATTCCATGGATCATAACACTGCATGCAAATCTGGATGTGTTGAATACACATGAATAAATGTATAGAACTCCAAGTGGCACAGCCCTATACAACTTGGATAACAAAAGAGTTGTATCAGATACCTTAGTTGGTTCGTTGGTTGGTTGGTTGGTTGGTTGGTTGGTTGGTTGGTTGGTTGGTTCGTTCGTGTGTTCGTTCGTTTGTTCGTTCGTTCGTTGGTTGGTTCTTGTTCAGCTGCGCCACAGGAGCTCATGAAATCCATCGTTGAAATGACGGGACTTTCTCCGGCGTTTGGGCAGCACATCAACGATGGTCCCAGCTACTGAGAGGAGCGATGATTCCATTGATATTGCCTTGGAGTATCGCCAAGGCATGTATATACTATCGTACACACTATGTCATTATGAATTTCTGTAATTATATATTATCTCAATATATATATATATATATTTATATTTAGACAATATGTATGTATATATATATATATATTTAGAAAAATATGTACATATATATACATATATTTAGATAATATATATATATATATATATATATATACACATGTATATATAGGGGCTGCCGCCCCTGCCGCCGACCCCGGGAAAAAAGGAGTCCCGGGGGTTGGCGGTGGGGGTCTGTGAATCTATCGATGTTTTAGGTCTGAGAAATGTTCAGCTAGAGGTCTCAGAAAAGTTACCACAAGGAAATCTGGCTTGTGGCAGCCAAGCGTTCATAGCGACGTTGTTTTTTGATCCTTTGATGTCGGCTCTTCCTATCATTGAGACGAGAAGCCCCAAAGAGTTGGATGGTTCACCCGCCAATGGGGAAGGTGAGCTGGGTTTAGATTGTCGTGAGACAGGTTAGTTTTACTTACTGATGGGTTTGATGCTGCGACAGTAATCGAAGGCAGTAACACTTCGTTCAGAATTTGGCTCAACACAGGGGCATCTCGTTTGACCGCTGAGAAGACATTGCTTGTGTTGGAGGCTAAGTGCGAGCAACAGAAGCTTGCTATAACATGCCATAACCACAATACAAAGATTTCTGCAGAGATTGTGTCATATGCTTTGAATTGATTTGCAGTCTCAATTCTTGAGAAAATTCCTTTGCAAATTCTCAATTGTTTGAGACTCTCAGTATATCTGTGCTTTGCATCTTGTTGGTTCTGTGGACGGTCCAGCAAAACATCCTGAGGCTGCGCGCTGCAAGCATGGTACAGCTCGACGACTCCTTTTTGGTCCAGGGACCCAGGGTGTTTGCTAAAGCTGGCAGGAAAGAACAATATGACCGGATATGAACGAAAGCATGATAGATTATGATGAATTAGTATTGATCACCATGAACGATTACCAAGCATACCCATTGTGGAAGTTGAAAGATGGATCGGAGGTGGAAGGTAGATAACAAGCAACGCTAAGATGTGCATGGTGTAGTGAGAATGTGTGACGCCAAAAAGGTGAACATGACCAATCCTACCTTTCTTTATTGACCTAGTAGGTAACCCGAGGGCGGCGGGCCGCGTGGTTACCTTTGTTTGTAACGGGTTGCGGGTAGACCAAGATGAATTTTGAAGGAAGCGGATGAACGCATGACACAAGTGACATCCTTCATCGCTCCATCTTTTAGGCTTTTATCGCTCCTTCTGCTGGGAGCCTCAGCGTGACAGAGATCTCGATCTCGGCTGCGGAAATGCGGGGTGAAGTGGTGGTTCAGAATGGTTTATATTGCCATATGAATGGTTTGGAATGGTTGGTATTAAAGGGTGAGTTAGTGGTTTGTAAATGGTCAATGTGTGGTTACTAGTAGTTAATATTGGTTGATGGTGGAAAATAGTGATTAATTACTGATAGTGGATTGCCTTCAGATTGTGGTGCTTTGCAGGTGTGACAAATATATTATATCAGCTTGATCGGTTGCTGTTCCAGGTATGCCCAGAAGTTGTGGAACTAGGATTGAACTCCAAAGTGTTTCTGAAAGAGTATTGGTTGTGTTTGCCGTTTGCTGTTGTTTTTTGCGTCCTCTTTTGCAGTTGCTGTTACCGTTGCTGTTGCTATTATTCTTCTTATCATTATTGCTGCAGTGGGCCGTCCCAGTGGGCGCGGGTCAGCAGCAACCTGTCGTACCTGTCACCTGGGTTGGACCAACGAACCTGGGAGGTCCACCATGATTCGCCATTCATGAAGCAACCATGATGATCTTACTGCCATCATTCACCATTTTGGTGCATCGAAGCACCACGATTCATCATGACTCATCAGGACTCATGATGACTTTCCAGTCGAAATAAAGGAACCATGAAGTGTAAAGTATCACCGTTACTCGTTATTAGCACGGGGTGGCTGTAGAGTATGGGTTTGAGATTACTAGGCAGAATCACAACCACAACCCTCAGTCATTAGCAACAAGCTTGGTCACAGAGTCGGGGAGCTGCTTTTGGATGTTCATATAAATGATGGGTTTACAACCTTAAATGAATTGACTGCATTTGACTAGCTTTTTTTAAAAAAACATTTGGTCACCAAATGGATCACTACATTTTTGACTACCTATTGTCCATGCTCATAAGGAATGGTAAACCACCTCCTAAAACGGATTTGAATGCATTGATGGTGGTTCACCATTGCTTAGATATCTGTTTTCCAAACGACTATGGATGCTTTTCCACATCCCGACAAGTTCCTGGCCAACTGGGATTGCTTCACAGCGGTTCCGAAAGCAACGCCGTGGTACTGGCAACAGTGATGATCATTGCTGGATCCAAGCAGCATATCCTTGATCTATAGGTTATCCTCACCATGCTTTCTATAGCTTGTTGCTCAAAAAAAGATCAGCCCACGGGTTCTGGTGGATAAGCTAAGCCTGTGGTGAAACGTTGCCAGTGATGAGCCGGGAGCGCGGGGCTTGAGTTGCTTGAGGTTTTGCGAGCTGATTTCCATCGACGTGGAGAAGTTCCGAAGCCTGATGATCGAACAGGCGCTGGAGCCTCAGGTCGAGCTTGGTATTGGTATAGTGGTTCAATGCCTAAGATTATTATGGTTAGCGATGGTTATTGGCTAATGGTTAATGATATTAATGGTTGTTAATAAAAGGTTTACAATTGTCATTCATGGTTGAACATGGTGATCCATGGTGATTTACTGGTTGTGTGATGATTGATTATTAGCATAAGTTTCGTACTAATTTTACGAAGATAAATTGATGGAAGGTGAAAACCCCATAGTTGCAGGTACCGGTTTTGTTTGTTTTTTGGGAGCCGTACGAGGTACAGGGTACATAGAGACAGATTTGAGATGTCAGGCTTTCGGAACTTTGCAGGAGTCCGGAATGGAGTTGCCACTAGCAACTCTAATGATTTCATCGTCATTGTCGCCAAGTATCAATGACAGTGAAATATTGCCTTCCAATAGTACTTATTCGTGTCAGTAAAGTATTGCTACACAACCATCGTTTGTTGAGTGCAAAATGAAGCCATGTTGGTCCTCAGAGTATTTGGTGAAGCTCTTCTGCAGTTGTGGAACCAATGTCTGTCCCATGTGGGACGGCCTTCGGACACCGTTCACGGATGAACCGCCCGTCCTACCTTGTCCAATGTTGTGCTGGAAGTCATTTTCAAATCCATCAAGCGTCTATACTGGAAAAACCATTGACCTCTTGTGATTCTGACGAGTGCATTGGCAGACCTCTGAGGCCGGAGGTCTTTGATATGCTGGTGATCTACTCCTCCATCGACAATGACTGCCCAAATCCAAGCGATCAAAGTTGCAGTGGCAGTCATGGCAGCCGTTTTTCATGTTTCAACAGGCGAGTTTCAAACAGAAACTTCCTCTGCACAACCTTGAGATGTATAAGAGTTCAGATGGACGACCAGAGATGGATCAGAGATGGATCAGCCCCACTGTCATTTTCCTTTCATGTGCGTTACAGATTTGCAAGTCATGAGGTCCCAATGTCTTGCTGAGATGTTTGGAGGACGCGGAAAGAGGTTGCAGTTGTTTGCATGCACGCAGTTGAACTTCTTTGTTTCTCTTTTTATTCTATCTCTTTCTATCATTCTACTCTCTTTTTTATTCTATTCTTTTGAGAGTTCTCTATTAATTCTCTTTCTTGTCTCTCCCTCTCTCTATGTTTGTCCATGATTGCGAGTTCAGCAGAAGTCAGCGCATCCCCAAAAAGGCCGTCCGTGTGTGGTAGTGGCGGCGAGGAGCAGTTTCTTTGTCCCAAAGATGCCTTGCTGTTTGGGGAGGCTGGAAGTGCAATTCATCAGCTTGCTGCTGTGGTTGGCCACTTTGAAGCAGATTGTTTTTTTGAGACGGTTTACTCTGTATGAAAATAAAATTTGTGAGGGCCTTCAGTCTGGATCACGAAGACTAGATAACGCAATTGCTGCAATATCTTTCTTCAGAGAGAGCGAGATCAAGAATGAAATAGTTGCTTGAGTGGCGTCCCATGTTAGGCAGCTGGCCTGTTGGCATCGGTCATTGGTCATGTTGGTGTTCAATCATTACCATGTCGGTCATGATGCTTTAGGCTTTGATGTTTCAGTTCGCGACTCAACGGGTCTCCAAATCATGGTGATGAATGTAAAGAGTTCTATCTCTCATGACGATGATGGATGATGATGATGATGATGATGATGCTGGTGCAAGATATGTCACATATATAATGAATGGTTCTTTGTTTCTCATGCAAGGTTTGAATTTGCCCCAGATTTTGGCTGTAGTTGCCGCGACTGTTGCAGACTTTGGCTCGTGTTCCCAGACTTTGGCCGCGACTGTTGCCGGTTCGACCTTGCAAGGCTGTGACTATGGCGAGCCCTGTGAAGAAAAAGGCTCGGGTGGCATCTCAGGTGCAGAGGCAGGACGCCGAGGACTTGGGTTTGCTGGGCAATCTGCTTGGCAAGAAGGACCGGGCGCTGGTGAATGTGTCTGCTCTTTTGGTGTTCGTGCCAGAGTCCAGTCGGAAGGTGAAGGAGAAGAAGGTGGTGACTGTTGCTTGGTGTTGACATGATGTTGGGAAGTTGTGCCGATGCTTTTCCTTTTTGGGATGGTTTGTTGTTGGTGTGATGATGTCTTGCATTGGGCATGCTTGAGGTGGTGCTGGGGGACTCCAGTGGAATCTGTACGGCGACGCTGTGGGGGCGTTTGGCGGATGCATTTGCGTCCCTGGCGCAGGCCTATGATGCATCTGGTGAGGGTTGCTTCCCTGGGCTGAAGCTGACGAACATGGAAGTGTTGCGGTCGGTTGGAATCGCGGAGGACGGTGGTGCCGGGGTGGTGTTACGTGCTGTGTTGTGGTAGTGGTTGGTGCTTGACCAACGGCAAAATGTCATCAATTGCGCTGGCCTGAGGACGTGTATCGGTTGCAGAGCACTATCCATTCGAAGCTGGAGCTCAGTGCAGAGAGCTCGCTGGCATTTTGTTCCACACCCTTTGGAGTGGCCACATGCTTCAACTCGTTGAGTGATGCGGCTCCCCATGCGAGTGCTCATCTTCAGGGCGTTGTTGGTGAAGTCGATGATCTGAGTTTCACCTCCACCGAGACTCCGATGCGGCGGTTTCGTTTGGTCGATGGCAATGGGTACTTTGTCCCAATGACAGCTCTGGGGCCTCTGGCGAGTGACGAATCCTTGGTGGTTGGTTCGCAAGTGATTGTGTTCTACGCCAAAGCTTTACCATCGAACAAACCTGGCGAGGGCGGTCAGCTGTGGTTGTATCATGTGCCTTGGTGTGGAGTTAATCTAGCAAAATATAGCACTAACGTTTCATGGACTTGATGTACATTTGTGCATTGATGCGCGTGTGCATGTATTTTGTACGTGTATTTTTATAATGGGGCATTTGGGGCTATGAAGAGAAAAGGCTTGAGGAAAAGGAAGAGAGAAAGATTGAGGATAAGGATGAAAGAAGGATTGAGGATGAGGAAGAGATAAGGATTGAGGATAAGGAAGAGAGGAGGATAAGGAAGGGATAAGGATGGAGGATGAGGAAAAAACAAGGATTGAGGATCAGGAAGAGAAATGGATTGAGGATAAGCAAGAGATAAGGATTGACGAGAAGGAAGAGATAGGGATTGAGGAGTGAGGAACAGGAAGAGAAAAGGCCAGAGGAGAGTGAAGAGATCAGGATGGAGGACAAGGACGAGAGAAGGATTGGGGACAAGGAAGAGGTAAGCATTGAGGATAAGGCAGATAGAAGAGCGGAGGATAAGAAGAGATAAGGACGGAGGATAAGGAGGAGATGAGAATGGAGGATAAGGAAGAGATAATGGTTTGAGGATAGGGAAGAGATAAGAGATTGACGATGAGGATCAGGAAGAGAAAAGGATGGAGGATAAGGAAAGGAAGAGGAACGGCCGGAGGATACGGAGGACATCAGGATGGAGGATAAAGAAGAGAAAAGGATGAAGGATGAGGAAGTGATAAGGATAGAGGATAAGAAAGAGATAAGCATAGAGGATAAGGATTGAGGATAAGAAAGAGAAAAAGGATTGCGGATAAGGAAGAGATAAGGACCGAGGACGAGGAAGAGATATGGATGAAGGATAGGGAAGAGACAAGGATGGGTGATGAGGCAGAGATGAGGATGGAGGATAAGGAAGAGATAAGGATTGAAGATAAGCATTGAGAAGAAGAAAGAGTTATAGGTCAGGATATGAAAGGGAGAAGGATTGAGGATAAGGAAGAGATAAGGACAGAGGACTAGTTTGTGTATGCATGCATGTGCGCATGCGCGTACATGTGATGAGTGCATGAGGGGTGAATTCACTGGTGAATGTTCCGGGGGGAAGCGGCTATGTAGAGGGGTGGATGGCCCGACGTTTGTGCTGTGTTCGTTCAGGACAGCTACATTCATCAGCTCCGTGCAACGAGCTCGACTTGCCCTGTATTGGCAGAGGCTGTAGCGATTGCGACTTCCAAGTAGGATGGCGATGATGCAGTGCCAAGCGTACAGTTGGTCATGGCAAAGCAAAGAGAGTTTATTGATGTACTTGTGTAGTGACAACAGAGCGCCACATGTCGGTAAACGGACAGTTGGTAATAGCAAATCAAGGAGAGTTTATTGATGTGCTGGGGCAGTAAAGACAGAGAGTGAGAGAGAACGCCAATGGTTGTCAAGAAATGTGTGGCGGCGCTGTGTCAATGCACTCATGTAGTCATGTAGAAGCTTGGTGTGATGGGCCAGGTAGGTGTGCGTTTTTGATGTAGCCTGGAACATCGATTGAAGTTTAGAATGCCCACATCGTGTGTGCGTGTACAGAGGGCTGCCCGGCAGCTGTGTGAGACTTCAGTTTGAAAGGAGTACTTTGGGAAACAGAATGTTCGCAGTGTAACACGTTTGATTTGTAGGGCCTGCGTGCGTGTACAGTTCAATGGTGGCACAGGTTGATTGGCTCATGGCAGTGCAGGTCGAGATAACTCAGGTGCAGATATTCTTAGGCATGTGGGTTAGTCATGAGCGTTATTGAATTGCTTTCTGGAAAGTAACAACCTGGAGGTGTTCAATCAACTGCCACATGATCGTGCAAGATTTGCTGGTAATTTTTGCCTGGCCAGTGTCTCTGCACAAAAGAGTTCGATGCTGGGGCTTGGCCATGTTGGTTTTCAGTCGTCGCCGTGTCAGCCATGATGCTTTAGGCTTCTGTGATTCAGTTCGCGACCCATCGAGTTGCCAAATCATTGTTTTTTTGAGACGGTTTACTTTGTATCAAAATAAAACTTGTGAGGGCCGTCACTTTGGATCACGAAGACTAGATAAAATAATTGCCGCAATATCTTTCTCCAGAGAGAGCGAGTTCAAGAATAAAATAGTTGCTTGAGTGGCGTCCCATGCTAGGCAGCTGGCCTGTTGGCTTTGAATCGTTTCAGCCAGCCTTGCTCTGAGTTGGTGATGTTGGAGGATGTTTCAGTTCGCGACTCAATGGGCTTCCAAATCATGGTGATGAATGTACAGAGCTCTATCTCTCATGACGATGATGGATGACGATGGTGATGATGATGATGCTGATGATGATGATGATGCTGCTGCTGATGATGATGATGACGATGATGATGATGATGATGATGACGCTGCTGGTGCAAGATGTGTCATATTTATGATGAATGGTTTTTTGTTTCTCATGCAAGGTTGCTTTGTTCTACGATGACCATGCAGTTCCGAGAGGCTCGCAACTGCGGGGGTGTGACCGTGATGCATTGTCAATGGCGTCAGCCAATAGATTTCCCGGGGTCTCCAACCCGAGATAATAATCTAACCAACTATGGATCGGCAGATGTGTCATCCGATGCTGCCCTAGGCAATTGCACGAATTGCAGGAATAAAACTATGTCAGTCGTGTCTTGAATGTTAGGCCCTAGGCGCTTCTTTGTTTTTACCGATGGACGGTGTTCCTGGTTGAAGCTGGCAGAACAAATGGTTGGTGAAGTATGCCTCCCAAAGTGCCTCAAATGAAATGCCTTCGTTTGAGGCACTTTTTTGAAGGGTTTAGGTTGGAAAACACGTTGGGGTTATGTTGCAAATTCGTGTTCCAAAGCGATTCAAATGCACCACCTTCGCTTGATGCACTTGTTGAAGGGTTCATGTTGGGAAGCATGTTGCTGTTATGTTGGGAAGTATGTTTTCCAAAGTCGGAGATTTCATTACCCCATCAGCGGCTTCTATATGTATAAGAAGGATTAAGCCGTAGATAAATAACATGCACCATAGTTTCATTTCACTCATAGCTTATTCATAAGCGCAGTTTCCTGGTAACTGGCCCGGCTACACACCATGACGCCTCATATCGCGTCTTTGCAGTCATCAACTTGTCCAAGGCTGGAAGAAGTTTCACTTGCTTGAGCGACGGCAAACGTTGTCTCAAACTTGGGGTTGGTCGTCTTGTGAACTCCATGCAGAAACTCTCGGACTATTTGTGCTTCCTTTAGTTTCTTCCTTAAAGTCTTCAAGTAGTTCGCAATTGTCCTAAGCAGTTCTTGGAGTTCTCTCTGAAGCTTCTCTATGTTCTTCTCAAGTTGCTTCACTGCTTCATACGACACTCTGCAGGTTTTGGGAGGCATCCGTAAATGCCTTGGAAGGCCCCGGCATGGAATGGAAGCAGGCGCGCTCGAAGAGGATGCTGTGGATGGGCCATTGGCAATGAAGCTGTAAAATAGTAACAGCAGGTATAGTGGTACCGCCTTGAACCCAACAGTAATTGGCGTATTGACAATAGGTTTGAGAATTCAGTGCAGGGCGAAGGTCAACGGTCAGTTGATTGTCGCATGATGCATTTTCCAGTGGCCTCCTGGATATTTTCCTGTAACAGAATCCTTATACACCTGCAAGGGGGCAGTCGGATGGCAGAGGTCAGATTTCAGGAGGGCTGCTTCATTGGGGATTGCGCAATGCTGATGTGTATAATGTATTGATTCAGTCACCAAGATAAATCAACCAGTGACAAAGGAACAAACATACACAATAGATCGCAACATCATACAACTACCCCTTGATTCATTTTCAAGTACATCATACACAATAGAACCGCTTGTCTGGCGCACTTGTCGTCATGTCATTGGAGATTGTTGGGCTCCATATTAAGTGTATGTGTGCAAGTGCAAGTTGGTTCAAGACGTTTTGCTGTTTTCCCTTTGTGGGCATGTCAGCATCATACGTGCTTCGATTGCGGCCGGAGCTCGCACTGGCCACATCGTCGTCGCACAATGACGCAACTGCATTGATCAAGCAAGCGCTGTCGCCTGATTCCGAGGAGCTTGGTGGTGTGGTGGTTCTTTGATAGTTTGAACAGTTGTGGCAAGGGTGAACTGATTGATATATTTAGCAAGAAAGTTATTGCTGTTGTTGTTGTTGTTGTTGTTGTTGTTGTTGTTGTTGGCTGTTGCTATTGCTGTCGGTGTTGTCGCTGGAGGAAGTCCTGACAAAGGTGCGAGCGCGCTCCAGGCGTGTGGTCTATCTTCTTACTGCAGCCCAGGCAGCAGGGTTCGAGGCAGAAGTGAGCCACCTGGGGGATTTGCAGCGTCTGCAACAAGCAGAACATGACAACCAGGCAAGGTAAAGTGCATGTGTGCCAGATCAGTTTCAATCATGGCCAGTTTTTAGTGGAATGGTTCCTAATAGGTTGGGTGTTTGTGCCAAATCCATAGCGCTATGTTCATGGACGCATAATACGATGGGATAATTTGTGTCTATAATATCATTCTATATCTATTTTTTTGTCATTTCGGCTGTGGTGCCCTTGACCTTGCTCAGATCGAAAAAGACACAGACCTTCGAACACGTCGCGAGAATCAGGCCCAGTCTGCCATGAGTGCTTCAGTATCGGTCCCGAGTGCAGTGGAGAAGGTGTTGGCGTGGGTGGGAGACGGTGGAGACCCGAAACGCAAGCGTCGAGCAGCTTTCCAAACTATTGCTCTACTCGATCGTGCTACGAAGTTGGCCGCCAATGGTCTCAAGGTGAAAGGAGTTACCGAAACCGAGACAGACTAGGCAGATGTGGAAAGCTCAGGGCCTGGAGTTTTGGCATTGCAGACTGCATGCAGGAGTCTACAGATGCGATCTGCTATGCTGGCAATGCGAATTTTGAAATGTGTCTTGACATGTGCTCCGTAGCATATGGAACAGATGTGAAGTAGGGCAAAACTTTTGTTGCAAAGCCGGAGGCAACTAAGCTATCGATCGTTGCAATCGTTGTACAGCAGAGTGACGGGATTGCGCGATATGTTTGAAGTGTTTGAAGAGTTTTTGTTGCAAGCTGGGAAGGGCTTCGCTTGCAGAAATTCATGACATGTGTTCTGACTCAGCTATTCGCATGGCCTGAGTGGGAAATGCTAGTGCTGTACGGATTCAACTTATGTAGAGTCATTTTATATAAGAATGGCTACTAAGCTGTCAACGACGAGGTTGAATTTTTGGTGTACTCTGGCCTCTGACCAGTTTGACAAGCTGGGTGCTGCGGTTTGAACCGGGTTGACGATGTGTCAAAACAGTGACACCTAGTGCTCGGATGAGTTGGAACCAGTTGATTCAAGATGATCACGGATTCTCAACCGCTTTCGATCATTATCAACCATTGTGAAGGATGATCAACCATCATGACAGTTCTTCGCTAATCATCACGACCTATAATCAATCAAAATTTATCAACCGTTTTTAATCACTCTGGCTCCTTAGCAATCGTGATGAAGTAGTAGCATCTGCTACGAGTGAACTATCGTCCGTGATTGATTGAAATTAGTTTGCATTATACAATTTTTATTTTTAAAGAAAATGATTAACTTAGCCCTGGATGGGAAGCCTAGGCTTCATGCAGAATGTGAGGAACCTTTCTTGTCTCGTGCTGGCTCTTGTCGACTGACCTTGACTCGTTGCCAGGCTCGAGTGGACTTCGATGGTGTCGTCACAGTGGATCGGGTTGGATGACCGCAGGCGGAAGCTTCTGCCTCGGCACGATCAGATTGGAGGGCTCCATTTTGGGAACCTTATGAGTCATTTTTCAACAACACTTTAGATCACATTTCATTCCGAGCTTTTGTCAGCGGATAGCCTCAACCAAGTAATCAAACAGTTAATCACCCAAGCACGGAACTCTGACGCAGACAACCAATCGGATGACAAGAAGACATCCAAGACTAGTGCAAACAAGGACATCTGAAAAGGGATGCGATGAGATTGGAGGGCTCCATTTTGGGAACCTTATGAGTCATTTTTCAACAACACTTTAGATCACATTTCATTCCGAGCTTTTGTCAGCGGATAGCTTCAACCAAGTAATCAAACAGTTCATCACCCAAGCGCGGAACTCTGACGCAGACAACCAATCGGATGACAAGAAGACATCCAAGACTGGTGCAAACAAGGACATCTGAAAAGGGATGCGATGAGATTGGAGGGCTCCATTTTGGGAACCTTATGAGTCATTTTTCAACAACACTTTAGATCACATTTCATTCCGAGCTTTTGTCAGCGGATAGCTTCAACCAAGTAATCAAACAGTTAATCACCCAAGCACGGAACTCTGACGCAGACAACCAATCGGATGACAAGAAGACATCCAAGACTGGTGCAAACAAGGACATCTGAAAAGGGATGCGATGAGATTGGAGGGCTCCATTTTGGGAACCTTATGAGTCATTTTTCAACAACACTTTAGATCACATTTCATTCCGAGCTTTTGTCAGCAGATAGCTTCAACCAAGTAATCAAACAGTTAATCACCCAAGCACGGAACTCTGACGCAGACAACTAATCGGATGACAAGAAGACATCCAAGACTGGTGCAAACAAGGACATCTGAAAAGGGATGCGATGAGATTGGAGGGCTCCATTTTGGGAACCTTATGAGTCATTTTTCAACAACCCTTTAGATCACATTTCATTCCGAGCTTTTGTCAGCGGATAGCTTCAACCAAGTAATCAAACAGTTAATCACCCAAGCACGGAACTCTGACGCAGACAACCAATCGGATGACACGTTTCGGATCACGCTTTTGCTGCATGCACTGACCCCTGCGAATCACTCTAGATCTTTTATCCTCCAAGCAAACGAAGCTCCTAGGTACACACAACAAGAGAACAACCACTAGAAAATCATATATGGAAAAATGAATACATACATCGCGAGCAAGATCCACAGATACTGAACCGATACATAACACTGAATACATGTATACATACAAAGATCAAGACATTAATTGATAACAACATGAACCAATAAATAGATACACAAATACAATGAATGACTGCAACAAAAAAAACTAGGCAACCACTTCCTCACTGCCTCCATGGATGTCGAAATCTTCGAACCAGCTGCGCGCGCGCTGCCGCCGTGCAGCTCGGATCCAAAAGGCGGACAAGAACCAGCGCCGCTTTGACCGCCTGCTGGGCAATGCAACATCACGAGGTTCCTGCCTTGCGCACGTTGACCTTCATGTTAGCTTTTCCTCTATCTTTTCACATCCCATGTTTCCTTGACATCTTCCCACTCCAGATCTTCACATTCTACCCCTCCTGCTTAGCTTTCGCATCGCACCTTTCCACACATGCTCTCTTCTCACCTCACTTTGCCTTTTTTTCACCTAGGTGCGCTGACTGTGCAGAAGCTTCGTGAAAGCTTCTCCTGGCGCCTGCTGGCGCTGCCCGCAAATCGCGCAGCCCTCGCAGCTGCCCGAGCTAGGTGGCCGGCAGGACGCAAGAGGAAAGGCATTGGTGCTGCCTACGAAGCCAGGCGGGGTCATTCCACTGCTGTCGGTCCATGCCTGAACCAGCAATTCTATACAAATCTGCGCATGCATGGCAAACTAGATGCCAAAGATACCATGCCATGAATACAGATCAACCAAATCAAACAGCATGACAGCTTGGGCCTCTTTGCATTCTTGACCCCACACTTAAACTACATTAGCAGCCGTCAGATACTACGAAGCTGCACGATGGAGACTGAAGGTTCTCGAGAATCTCCTCGTGCCTCAGTCGAATTCACAGTCAAGCTTCTTGACCAACTTTCCTTCTCAACCCTTGCCGCAGTGTGTCCCTGACAGTTCCCTCACAGCTGAGGCAGGCTTCTCACCGCTCCGCAACATCCCATCACAGCACCATCAGTGGCTTTAATCCCCAATCTGCAACGTGCCCGAGCTTAGTTCAGCATAAATATGTTATCCTTGTTCACATGTTCTCCAGTAGAAGCTTTTTCTAGCTCTTCGCAGTTCCAGCAACAAGGGTTTGTTCTATGTTTTGAGATCAGATTGGAGGGCTCCATTTTGGGAACCTTATGAGTCATTTTTCAACAACACTTTAGATCACATTTCATTCCGAGCTTTTGTCAGCGGATAGCTTCAACCAAGTAATCAAACAGTTAATCACCCAAGCACGGAACTCTGACTCAGACAACCAATCGGATGACAAGAAGACATCCAAGACTGGTGCAAACAAGGACATCTGAAAAGGGATGCGATGAGATTGGAGGGCTCCATTTTGGGAACCTTATGAGTCATTTTTCAACAACACTTTAGATCACATTTCATTCCGAGCTTTTGTCAGCGGATAGCCTCAACCAAGTAATCAAACAGTTAATCGCCCAAGCACGGAACTCTGACGCAGACAACCAATCGGATGACAAGAAGACATCCAAGACTGGTGCAAACAAGGACATCTGAAAAGGGATGCGATGTTTGTTTCTGTTTCTGGGTTCTTAAAAGACCCTTTGCCGCTTTCCTGCAGGTGGTTCGAGAAGTTGACAAGACTTCCCACAAGCTGTTGCTCCGTGCTCTTCACTTGGATTCCCGCTCGCAATTCTTGTTGCTGTGGACAGTCCGGTGCGTGTGCGCTGATTGGGTACCTTGGCCAAATTACATTGGTTCCCTTACTTTGGTTTCTAAACTCCAACACAAGCCAACTGGCTCCCAGGCAGAGTACTGATCTTGACGACTACATAGACTCTCTGCCTCTTCTACCCTAGCCTGACTTTCCCCTAAGCAGATAAACCCTGCCTTCACAACGAAGTCAGTTCACAGAGTTCATGCATGGAGACTTCATACTGTTACTTCTGATAAGCTTCGTGAGACAGGACCGATGGCGAGCCCTCGAAAAGCATCTAGGCAGCGAGATTCGGTGGGAAACCCGTGGCGATTTGCCGCGAGCGATCGCTCAGATGATTCGCTCTCACGGACAACCGACAGCATACCGGCCACAAGGCAGGGGCTTGTCCAACAAGAAGTTCATCAGACGCGCGTGTGCCAAATTGGCCTTGTGCGCCAAGCTCTTGCGGCTGCAGAAAGAAGATGCCATTCTTGTGCCTACGAGATTCTCTGATTATCAGGCACGACGGCAAGATTAGCATTTTTCATCCAAACTCTGATCCCGTGCGTGGCCCATACATGATCATTCATCAAAAAATGTCCCCATGATTCCATCCAGGTTCCTAGCCTCTCTGACACACGGCGCTTTGCTTTAATATGCCCCCCAGTTTTACGCCTAGCTTTACGCCTTCACCTTTTCCTCGCGAGGTAGCTTTGGATCTGCGCGTGCTGCGTGGCACACACGCAGATGTTACCGTGGGCCCAGGCTGCACGAACCAAGGCCAGAAGTTGACCTATGGAAATTTGAGGCCGGCTCTTAACATTGCAGATGCAACGGTAGCAAGTCGGTGTTCACTCATGCCACCCCGAAACCTCTTCTGCAAAAGTGCAACCATGCATGCACGTTTTCCCCACTTCATGCCTGACGGCGGCTTGCCCTCTGTTCCGTTCCTCACCACCTGTCAGGACATTGGTGCGCCATGCCAAGCACCACCGCAAGTTCCACCGGCAGCTCGAACGATTGGTGGGCAATGGCTACTGGACTCTCCACTCGGCACAGTTCTGGGGTTGCGAGTTTCGTTCCTCAGTTGCAATTTCTTCCGTCTGATGACAGTTGCTCCACCAGAGAAGACATTTGGATGCTACAGATTTCCTAAGAGCACCTTCATCCATTGGCGGTGATCATGCAACGTGAGAACGTACACCATGGACTACAGTCCATCTCCCTATTTCCCCCGGCACGCGTCATCACCTAACCATGCCTTCACCATCAGCCATCAAACAACCTAAACTATTGCCGTCCATGACGACAGTCTTGAAACCACACTCCCTGCGTCCATGGGCGCAGCTATTGAAACAACTCTACACCATTGCTTCCCCACTACTAACACTGAACATACTTCTAAGCAGCCATGCTTTCTAGACCATGTCGTTCCCGGTTGGAACCACATCTAACTTTTTACGCATGAACGCACTTGCTGCCTCTTTGGCAATCATTGCTAGGCAAAAGCCGCAGTCCGCGCAAGCGGTCGTACCCTCCTCGACCCTTGAGTGCGCGAGACAAGGCGGAGATCAACAAAATCTTCGCGCTCTTGAAGGCGCGTCCACACCTGCCTTTTTCGAAGGGGTCGTGTTGGGAAACGTGCTGGCATTATTTCGGGACAGATGCCTTCCAAAGTGCTTGAAATGAACCGCCTTCGTTTGAGGCAGTTTTTTGACGACTTCATGTTGGGAAACATGTTGGCGTTATGTTGGAAAGCATGCTTTCCAAAGTGCCTCAAATGAATGCCTTTGTTTCAAGCACCTGTTCGAAAAGTTTGTAATGGGAACATGTTGGGATTAGATTGAGAGATGTTACGGTTGTTGTTTGGGATTAGTTTTCTTTCTAGTGTTTGTTTTGATCAAATTAATATTAACTCATGATTTAATCAAGTGCCATGCCAAAACAACAGTCCAAGATGGTCCAAGTGGTTCATCGTTGTTTTGTGCTTATTCTTTCCAGAGCTTTGCAGTTTCGGACTCACCTCAGGGCACACCTGGTCCTCATCGCAACAGCTTGTGAGTCCCCGCAGTGCTGACTCCGTGCGGTTCAGAACCATAGAGTGTCACTCAAGTTTGGATGTGCGCATAAGCTGTACAACTTTGGGTCTGTCATGGCTTCTCGACTGCAGATCTTTTGAATGAACTCATGAAGCATCGTGCAGGTGCCGTTTGTTGGATACCAAGCAGTGCGATCGCAGGGCAGCTTTGACAAAGCCCCATCAAAGATGACAAAGCACATCAGCTACGCCGACAGACTGAGCAATGCTGGGAGTCCAATGACCGCCCGGCAGTGCTCAGCTACAAGAGTTATGCGTGCTTTGCAAACAAGCAAGAGCAGCTTTTGAATCTGGACACATGGCCCTGTTTCGTCTTCAGCTTTCACAGCCGTTATCAAGTCTAAATCAGATAGTTTATGCTAAAGAAACAAGCAGAAACAGGCTACCCTGCCAAGCTACCCTGCCAGGGAGTCGGTGCCATAGGTCGTAGAGGCTGGAAGGGATCCGACAGAACTCGAACGGAACCGAAGGACGTAGAGTAGTGGAGAGTTCCCGTGCAGAGAGGGTCCCAGTGGAAAGGTGTTTGCAATGACGTCCATGTGTTCCCTAAATGATTTTCATTTCTGGGGGTGTCACTACAGACAGACCAATCCAGTTGGTGCTTCTCCATCATTCTTGGTTCTCAGTCCCTACCATGTAGTCATAAAGCAACCTTTATCATCCATCATTAAGTACCATTAGTAACTCCATGTCCAACCATTGGTAGTTGTGCAATTCTATTGCGCCATTCCTTTGCTGGTGGGAGAGGATCAAGGTCGCGGAATCGCAGACAATGACCTGCGAGCCGGTTTCGAGTGAAGCCGGTAGGGAAGAGCCCCATCTCAAAGACTAGCAGTTGGCTCATGGTGGTAACCCATTAACTGGAATTGGTGAACGCGAATGTAATTCCAATCAATTCACGAATTCGCAACTCATTGGCAATACTCTTATACTGCATATGTACTAGCTAGGATACACTTATACACTTATATTGTGTATGTAGTACTTAGAATGATTATACGTATAGCAACTTGGATGAACTTTGCAATCCTGCAAGTGTGTCCTGGCCAACGATAGCATCAAAAGGCTGCTTTGGCAAACTCGCTGGAGACGTTGGGAATGTTGGAAGAATATGATTTGTCCTTGACGGAGGTGCCGAAGCCGAACACAAACGTGTGCACGGTCGCCCGACAGATTCAGTGGGTGAGGTCCTGTGAGTTGAATGAGTTGTCTGAATTTCAAGTGTGAGTTTCAAGCTCTACCTATCCACAAACAGTTATAGACCATCCCTTAATCAATGTGGTTCAGCGGCATCTCCTAAGCCGTGATTCGCGTATTGATTCTCCCAGTGATTTTTGCATTCCAACCAGCCATGGTGTTCCTCCCTTGTGCATCCCAAACCATTTTCCTATCATTCAACAGTTTCTTTAGATATGTAAGAAACCTGAGGTCGTCATTTTGCACGGTGGAATGGCCCCATCCGAATCCATGATGTGTGCAGGTGGGTCACGTGGCAGTTTTGATGGGTTGAGTGGTGGATTTTGATGGTTTAATCATGCTGGTTTAATCATGATTGTTATTAATCGTTCATAGTGGTTAATTTGAACGGCTAATTGTAGTTAAGAGTGGTCAATACTGGTTGATAATCATATTTAATGACTGTTAAGGCTGATCAATGATAACCAATCACAATTGATAGTATAGCTACTCATGGTTGATATTCTGGGGCCCAGAGGCCACCTCACCCCGGCTACAGCTGTTTCACGACACGACACGGGTCATGAAAGAGGAACCGCCAAAACACCAAAGCCGTGATCATGGGGTCCAGTGTGCTAGAGGGGATATCCAGCTTGCTGGCTGCTATCCATCATCAGCAGCAAGCCATCATTATTCAACATTAAAGGGATATGAACCGTTATCCAATTATCATTTAAAATTGAATTAACCAACAATGATCCATCAAACAACCAACCATTCAGCATCAGTCAACGATCGACCATCAATCATCAGTTCACTATCACCCATCAATGAACTAGTTGAACTCACCGAGAAAATCATCTAACCATCAACCATGAACCAACACCTAATCAACCAACCATTATCAAATACCTATCAGATCATCGGACCATCAACCAACATCTAACCCAACCAATCTGACGCATTATTCAACGACCACTCCGCTCCGCATCACCGGCTCGTGCAGGGGGGTCGCGCGGCCTTCCCGTTCCGCAAGAGCCTGGTAGCGCCCGGCTAACGCAACGACGCGCAGAGAACCGCCGAGGTGCTGCGACGCGAAGCGTTGATGGTTTCCAAGGTTTTTTTTTGAATGGTTAAGTGTAGGGAATCCACGAGGGATACCCTCTGGCAGTCCCGACCATGGCTGGAAAATCCACGATTTTCTTCGGAAATCTGCTTGGAAATCACCCATGGGTGAATTTTCCAGCCATGTTAGTTTACGAGAGGGTAGAATAGAAAGATAGTGGAGAATTGACCAGAGGGATAGATCAACTAAGAAGCAGTAAGAGGGGGATAATAAGCAACAAAAGGATATGGGATAGAGTATTAGAAGGAGGGGATTAGTGGATATACCAACTAATGAGGGGATATAGGGGGATGATAAGAATCAGTTGGGGGGATATAGGGGTCTATCAGGGGAGGGGGATTACAAGCAGCAGGGGGGATACCATTCTTTCCAGTAATGGTCACTGACCAGCAAAAATACAACGATAGATCAATTCGGAAGCAATAAGAGGGGAATGATAAGCAACAATAGATGGCATATTAGTGGGTCAATGGTCAATGGTTACAATTATATTGGTTCGTGGTTTCAAATAGGCTTGTTCAGCAAATAGGCTGGTTGGTGGTTTTATACATTTTTTGTTGCTCCTAATATTTGGGATGGTTGATGAACTAATATCTTTGATAGGGATTGAAACCAGTACGGGAATATTGACCAACAATAGTACATGATTGGTTTCCTTCAAAATTAGTTTGAAATATTGCACCATACCTGGGGATGATGGCTTATCATTGACAAGCATATGTTGGGGATGAGTTGGAACCACCAAGAAGTTGATGATTATCCACCAAGATGGATTGCCATCATCAATCAAGAGGCAACAATAACCATCAACAATTGTCACTCATTAAGCGTCAAGAATTGCCTAGCTAAGTCATGAACAGTATTGGAGGATCTGGGCGAATACTCGATAACTTTGTCGGTGGTCACTTCAACCCAATGAGATCGGCTCATTGAATCACCGGGTGAGCACCGCAGCAGTCCTGCACCGATGCACTTACTGCTGGCGCAGATGATTCGTTCCAGTAGATAAGCCACGATATTGGCGTTTACGATGATGGCCCCATCATTAGCGGTTGATGATTTATAATGCTGGTCAACAATGATTTGATTGTTAAACGAGTGATTGATTCTCGATGTTGGTTGAAGATGTTTAAGCCCAACCAAATGTCAGCTGAGAGCTTCAGCATCCACTGCCAAGATAGAGTCAACATGTTTGGAAGCTTCTTTTCCGACGCAGTTGGTATTTAATGATACACTAGGGATCCGCCCAGAGAACACTGTTCACCTTCCCAGACCACTGGGTGGCACCATGGTGACGAAGTGCTGGTGCTTTGTGCTTGAAAGGTTCTGCAAAAATTCCTGGCCTGAACTGGATGAGCTGGAGGCAATGGCGTCGTGCTTGATGTGCTTCTGGATGGTTTCTGGATGGTTTCTGAAGTTGGTCAGAGGCATTGACAGTGATGAGCACTTTCAAACGCCGTGGAATCACTGCGATGAACTTGAAACTGATCGAACCCAAAGAATTTGTTGGATCTTTAACGGGTTTTCCTAACGCATCCATTCCAGTTGTGTAGCTAGAAGTTTCCGCCTGTCGGCAGGTATCACTGATGCGCCAGTTGCATCCGTATTCTCTGCATTGGGTACTTGAAGAAGTACCATAGAGATCGATGCATTTCTGCAATGGCTGTATAGAGATCAGCCTCCTTAGCTTTGATTCACCACGAGGGAGAGAAACCTCTTGAGAGTTGCTGCAACTGGAAGACATGGCCCGGCTGCCGGAAAAACTTCCAAATCATGGTGGTCACAAGAGCGACGTCATACATTCACACAGAGTAGCATGGCATATGTAGGCCCACGCACAGTGGATGTATATTCATATGTGTCAGGAGCTCCGCTCCGTGATGTCCGTTGATGAGTGTTGCATGCCAGCGCTTTCGAAGGTTTGGGTTTGCAATGTCATTTCATGGTAGATGAACGCCAGAGTTTGTCATGTTTTTTAAAGCTAGACAAGAAAAGTTTTGCTTTTTGTTGGACCCATGATTTAAATCATACAGATATATGTTAAGCTATTGCAGGACCAGTTTTGATGTTTCCATTGGAGAGCTTCGCTCCTTCAAGCCGGTTTCGTTTGGTATTGGCTT
>VSDK01011882.1:0-15000 GCA_009767595.1 Symbiodinium kawagutii
GTTGAAATGCCGTTGATTAAATTTTGGGCAGTTGATAGTTGAACAATCCTTCTCTGCTCAAATAAATCTACAACCTTATTCACTTTACCCAGTATGTCATTTGGAACTTTACCTACTTTACTGTCTCTTAGGTTTCTTAAGATTTTGATATTATTTACTATAGATTTTTTAGTCATACATATGATTATAATATAATAGATTTATTTCTTTAAATACATTTTTAGACTAATTTTTTTCATTAGAAAATATAGACTTAAAGAAATGATTTTATATATAAATATTAATAATGAGCATTAGGAAACCCGAAGACTTAACACTTGAAGAAGTCAGGGAACAAATGGCATTGTATCAACGACTGTATTACCATAAAGTTAAGGAAACTCCGGAATACAAAGCAAAGAAAGCAGAAGTCCAAAGACAATACTATTTGAACAAGAGAGCTAAAAAGGAAAGAGAAAAGAAGGAAAACGAAAGTGCCAGTGAAGAACCACCAAAAAAAATCAATCGTGAATATGCCAGAAAATATAAAAAGGACGTCAATGAAGCGTATATTATTGTTTAAAAAATTGACTATGATAGTAACATTCTTAGTTGAAAAGATTATGCCATAGTTGCTGAAATTATGGCATAGTTTTTTCATTCAAAAACCAACTGGCACTCTGGGAAATGATTTCCCATTTTATTTAGTAAGGGGAAACGGTTTCCCATTTTATTTTGTAAAGGGAAATGATTTCCCACCCCAATGGGAAATGATTTCCCGCCCCAGTGGGAAATGGTCTCCCAGTCTAGCGGGAGAGGGTCTCCCAGTCTAACGGGAGAGGGTCTCCCAGTCTAGCGGGAGAGGGAAATACAATTACACTACCATTTTCTACACCCCTACACCCCTTGAGGGTGGTAGGCTACACCCCTACACCCCTTGAGGGTGGTAGGCTACACCCCTTGAGGGTGGTAGGCTACTGACCTACTCCACAGTAGGAGGGTAGGCTACTGTCCTACTCCACGGTAGGGAGGTAGGCTACTGTCAAATTTGGAGGTAGGCTACTGTCAATTCTTGTATTATGACGAGATGATTTAAATTATTTTATCCTAAGATAATTTAAATTATTTTTCTTACTTATTTTCTATGGGGTGGCATGGGGGTAGGTTCGTTGCTAGGAAAATATGGATGAGGATGATTTTTTTTGATGGATAAAATGAAATTACTATAGATATACTCCCTTCATCCTACCTATATTTAAAGGGATGGCAGTAGTATATATTAAGAAAATGGAAGTTGAATGTAAGGCATGTAATCGCAGGTTTAGGAGTTGGAAGTGGAAAAGTCATGAAGGAAGTAAGAAGCATAGGGAAAATGTTGTAAATGGGAATTTTGATGAAGATACGGTGCGTGTTTTGATTGTAGATGAGAAGAAAGTGAAACAGTGTTGGAAATGTAGATGTTGGAGAAATTTTGACTTCTATAGGGGCGAAAATGATACATGTGTTGTATGTCTTAATAGTAGGAAAAAATGGGCAGAGAATAACCCAGAGAAAGTAAGGGAGATGAATAGGAAATATCGTGAAGAAAATAAAGATGAAATCAAAGAGAAAAAGAAAGCATATAGTCAAATAGAAGTGTGGTGTGGAATATGTGAATGTAAAGTGAAAAAATGTAAGTGGAGAAGACATGAGAAGACAAAGAAGCATAAGATGGGAGTTGATGATGGAAAAACTGATGCTGAAGGTGGGGGGGGATGAAGGGTAATGCTGTCCCGCCTCACTACTGAATGATGGTTAACTAAAAGTTAATTGATGGTGGTGGAAATGTGTATTTCAAGTATACAGATCCATTAAGTATATTTAATTAAATTGCCTATCTGTATATGTTGATTGTAGTTACATCATATTCTTTGATTGCTTTCATTTACAGATCAGTGACCCTTAGACTGCTTCCACTGTCGCCGTTCCCTGTCCTCTTCTTGCTGAAATTCCCAACTGGGCCAGGGAGCTTTGGAGGCAGCAAGGCGTTTGACGTAGGAAATGCCCATATCTTTCAGGAACTCCTGAGGTGGAAGCTGATGATACCTGGGACCCAGCTTTAATGATGATTATTGTCAGAAACAAATGGCTATTATAAGGCTTAGTCATGTTTAACACTGGTTATTACAAGGTTTAATCATGTGGTGATTAAAAGGCTTAATCAAGTTTAATACTGGTTATTATTATGGGGCTTAATCATGTCTAATACTGAATACTGGTTGCTAAGGATGGTTGTTAATCGAAGGAAGTTCGGAAGTCGAATGCCGGACTGATGGAATGTTGAAGCAGTCAGTCCTTCAGGCAGATTGCAGTTGGTGGTTGGAAGCAGTTGTGAAGCTGGAAGAGAAACAAGCATGAAAGTGAGATAAGCCATGCTCAGTACATAATATGGGTTAATATGTGAATGATGGAGAAAAGCGAGGTAAAATCAAAACCAGTGAAGTACCCAGCACATCCCGAAATGTGCTGAGACACACTCACTCTGTGAAATGGGAAAACACGAACACGGGCGGTGACCGGAATTGCCGAGCATCAAAAAGGAACCAGCGGCTCGCGCATGAAAGGGCAAAAACGCTCACGGATGCTCGTGTGCAAGATAGGTTTGTCCAAAAATGTACCCCCAAACTGGCAGCTTTCCTGTTAAGAATGGCTATTGTTGGACGGCAAGTAGGTACCGCCATTTATGGAGAAACGCATATGGCTGTAGGTCACTAACCCCAGCTCCTCACATCCCAAAGGCCAAAGCATCAGCTGCCCCCGAAATGGTCAGGCGGGTCGGCATCCCCAGCTGAGGTGGTTCCCCCAAGGCCACCTAATGGTTCGAATGGTTCCAAGGGTTAGGTTTGGGGTTAGTCCGGATGAAGTGGGAGACCCGTGAACATCCACAGTCATCATGGCTGGTACTGATCAAGACCAACTAGTATTGATTCAAAATGCATGGCTAATGATGGCAAATGTCTAACAAGAGTGCTTAATTAGCTGGAAGGGATCTTGCATCTTGTCGGTGAGTCTTGCGTATAAGCTATATGTTTGACCATCATCAAGCAGCGCATCGAACATCATGAACCACGGCACCATGAACTATAAGCAACGAGGCTATTAACCATTCAATTACAGCTATAGATTAGCCATCATTAAACAGCACTATTAACCATGATTAACCACTGTAATTTACCATTCTCAAGCGGTGTGAGAACGATAAATCACCAGCGCACTGTATGGATCAGGATCTCCCCATCGGCCTCTGAGATCTCACTTCGTGCCCTCACCTTTCACTCGCTGATGTCCGCACATGTGTTACTTAGATGTGCATCCCCACTTAGTTAATATACTGTTAAGCAACCATATGGATGTTAAAGGGGTTCTATGCGCATATGCTACCGTTCATAACCAGTAGTGGGTGAGCACCTGTGTGCTCGTGGCCATTCAGGCAGTGATGAACCCCTTGGCGATGAACGCCACTTCGCCGCTCCCGCCCAGGCACATCCAAGCCCCAAGTGGAGACGCAAACCCAGTGGCCGTTGAAGTCGGGTTTCACCTCTTTGGACTTATCCTGACAATGGAGAAGAGATAAGCTGCCCATCTATAATCTAGATTTATCCTCTATATATTTATGAATAATAATCCTCTATAATTATATACATGTTGCATAAATATAGATATACCCAGAATGGCGAAAAGAGAAGCTGTCCATATGTCATTTGAGTCATCACTAGACAGCAGGCAGTGGCAGTCCTTGCGGAAAAAGCCCGAGATCCTTTTGGCCTCAGGTCTTCTCTGCGACAGTCAGGCCCCGGTGAATGACCAAGCGTGGCAGCCCACACGCAGTCACCAACGTGGGATGAGCAACGGAAGGGTAGAAATAGAAGCTGCAAGGGTAGGGATCAAAACCCATGGCATGTAACATCATGTAACAAGAACGACCATCACCCTCTCCGTTGTCAACAGGTAATCATATGCGGCTAGGAATGGCGTTCGTGGGGATGATGCCGGCCCACGCAACTGCATGGTGACAGTAGCCTCCACACCAAGCTCAAAGAAATAGCATGATAAGACCAAGTCGATCACTGGTTATGAGCCATGATTGCCCGTCGTTGTTGACGATGGATGACCGTACTAACTCCGGGCTTCTGTTGGTTTCTCCATACCATCTGGAGGGGTGAGCCGCCTGAACCTGGCCCCATCACAAGCTCTTCGGCGGATTTGCAAGACAACAGAGCCAAAACGATGAGGACGACCACCATGTGACATTTGATGATAAAATCATATAAGATCCTATTAATGTTTAGTGATCCTCAGTGATGCTTTCAGTGATTCCTTCAGTGATGCTTTGTGCCGAACACGATGGTTACAAGAACATCAGCACCACACCACCACCGCCAGTGACAAGACTCAACTGCCACGACGTAACTCACCAAGTCGCCACCGACTTCTTCGACTTGCGACTGGCCTTGCTGTTCAACGAAGAGCTGGTGCCCACTCTGACAGACATTTTCTTCTTCATTTCGGCGGTCTCATCCAAGTCCATCCCTTGGAGGCTCAAAGAAGACACCACCTTGTTGGCAAACCTCGGTGCTGATTCACTGGGCTGATTGGTGACGGGAAAACCGACCGGGAACATTGATTGAATGGTGAAACGATAGGGGTTACGGTTTCCCCATGAGTTTTACGATCAACTTGCAAGCATGATTGCGGCTGCTGTAGGCACGATATTTATCTTGAGGTTTCCGGTAAGTTGCGTTGGTCACCCCAAGTCAAACTAAACCCGTGGGGTTGGTGCACCTACGAAAATGAGTGCCAACATGCGCCAACTATCTTTGGACAGTTCCTGGGTAGTTCGAGCAGTCCAAGCAATAAACATGATTAATGAGAGATCCAGCTGTCAATAAACCATCAAACCAATTGATAAATCACCAGCTTTTTAGTGGCTTAGCTCTTCATTGGCTAATTTTACCATCACTTTCACTTTCACTTTCACTTTCGCATCCTGCGCCCTAAATGCCCTCGAGGGCAACTCGGCGCAAACGTCTCAATTCTTTATAGTATTGACGTGTGACAAAATACTTTGAAATGTGAAACTAATTAAGCAAAATCAATGGCTTGTTAAACCATCAATGGCTTGTTAAGTTCAAGGGTATGAAGCTGGCGATTTGCCAGGCGGGCGATTTGCCAGTAATTTGACCAACAATGGCTGGTGATTCGCAACATTGGCAGCGCCTAACTGGGTCCAGGGATCTCCCACCAATGTGATGCTTTGAACTCGGGAAGGAAATTGCCGAGCTGACCAAGCTGAACCCAACCACCACAGCAAGCTCTGCGAACACGCGGCCATAGCTTAGTGATGCTTCATGGTTTCTCAAAATCTGTTAGCCAACTTTCTAACCATAATAATCCACCAATAAATGGCTGGATGCTTCCGAAATATTCCAACCATAGCTCAGTGGTTTCTGGTTAGCTTAGGCTAGCCTCACTTAGCTATGGTTGGAAACCACCAATACGGCTACAAACTCAGCTGTTACTGGTTAGCTGTTGAACCACCCCAACCAAAAAATGCTTGTCCATCAACCATTTGTTAAGAAGTACCAGTGAAAAGAAAAGTAATTTCAACGCACCAGCCAGTAGTTGATTAGTCATTCTTGTTACTTATTAGCACCTATTAATCACCATTGTGAATGGCTAAAAACCCTGTACCATGGCTACTTATCATCAAATAACCACAACCTCAGAAAATCCCATGGATTCCCTGTAAAACCACGATCATTTCTATATTCACAACCAATATCAATGGCTATAACCCCTACTATCCATGGCTATAACCCCTACTATTAATGGCTATAACCCCTACTAATGACCATTATTAATGGCTACAACATGCTGTAACCCCTAAAAATAACCATTTTACAACACCTACTAATATCAATGGCTATAACCCCTATGAATAACCGTTAATTAACCATCCTTAACCACCAACTGTTACCACAGCTGAGGCGCTTCTCCCGCTGTTCGAAGGCCGACGGCATCGCTTCGCCCGTCTCGGCGGCGCTTCGGCCGTTGCTCCGTTCGTTGGACCCATGGCCACCGTCGGCGGCGCGGACCACACCGGCGGAGCTCAGCTGGATGTCGTCCTGGCCCATGGGGCAATGGTTGTTGGTGCTGGGGAATCCATGGTGAGCCGTGGTTAATGATGGTTAATGATGGCTAATGATGGGCAATGATGGTTGATCATGGTTAATGATGGTTAATGATGGTTAAAAATCAAGATTGATGATGCTCAATGGTAAGCGGTTAGCATTCCTGGTGGTTCATAATCAAAATTGATGATGATGGCCAATGATGGTTAAGCATGATTGATGATGGTTAATCATATGCTGAAATACTCCCAAATCATATGTCATATGGTTGGTCAAGGTCAAATTAGCCATGAGTGATCATGGTTGACAACTGCGGCTTGTAGTGCCCATTCACTGCTGGTTCATGATGATTATCAATGATTAATCATATGATTAATCACATGGTCAATCATATAGCTGATAATGGCATTATAGTTCATATTTGTGAATGATGGAGAGATGGTTAGTGATAGATTGGATTAACCACCTGCTGTGAGTGTTAATATTGGTTCCTAATCCCACATAATCATGGGCATCAAAGCCCATTAGACTGTAAAAATGGTTCTGATCATGGTGCATGAGAGATTTGATATATCCATCTCTCTCCACCTATGTCTGCAAGTGTGACTATGTATGTACCTCATATGTATGCACCGATGTATGTATGTATGTATGTATGTATGTATGTATGTATGTATGCATGTATGTATGTATGTATGTATGTATGCATGCATGCATGCATGCATGCATGAAGGCAGATGGTTGTCAGTTTGCATACGTGCTTAGCTGCTTGTGTTTGCATGTTTGCCCATGCATTCGAATGTAGAAGCACCGTGTAGATTGACAGGCATTTCCAAATCTAACCAGGGGAGCCGTGAAAAGAAATCAAAATCAGAAGCAACAAACAGATTCATTCGTTGAAGTAACAAATGTCATCATCAGTGTGCAACCTTTCACCTGACAGTAGTAATCCCCCCAGTAGTCGCCTTCAACTAACCTATCACCTACGAGTAATCCCGTTCACCTAGGATCAAAATGTCTTCAATCTCCCCTTGCCAGGCATTGCAAAACCTAGGGATTTTATACGGCAACAACCTTCTATATCCTTCCATCAACCTTCTCAAACGCGGCAGCCAGTGTTCTCCCAGCGTTCTCCTCCTCATCTGCTTCAGTGGGCTGAGTTGGTGCAGGCCCCACAGGAACCAGTTCGGGTTCCGAGGTATTGCAACCGCAACAGGAGACCGCGTGGTTCCCCATGAGGGCTCAGCGTCTCAAATGGCTGCGACATCGTTGATCCACTAGCTCGGGTCTACAAAAATCATCAGCGTTCGGGGTTTAAAGGTGCACCAATGGCATACCTGAACATTGGTCAGCCACTGTCAACGTAGCTGTTTTACCATGCTTGGATTGGTTGTCCCCCCAAGTGAAGACAAAAAAGGATGGCTGTATGCGCCCAGAGGTGGTACTGGACGACTTGGGTCGATTCCACAAAGATCCACAAGCTGTTCGCAAATTGGAGGGGGATCACAAGCCATGAACAGCTGCTAGCTGTTGGTCCCTGACACCGCACATCTCCTTTCATCTCCCATTTCTTGGTATTTGACCGTTGTAAACCTGCTGATCCCCCTCATTCCCCATGAAGCATAAACGACCAGCTGATTAAGCATCTTTCGCATGATTAGCCATCCTTACCCGCTCTCAACGATCATATCAACCATTGTACCAACCATCATATCAACCATCGCTTCCAACCATCGTATCAACCATCATGCCTCTACCATATCAACCATCATTTTAACCATCATATCAACCATCGTTTTTATCATCATCTCAATCATCATTAGCCATCCTGAAGCGTCCCTATCCCTCACTGCCAACCATCCACCACAACAGTTGCCTTGGATCTGAAACCCAGCATGGCCCGGCCCTACCCTCACGGCCGCAAAAGGCGCACCGGGCTGGGTTTGAGCACCTGGGAGAAGTGGTTGATGGCTAAGGACCGCTGAGAATGCTTAAGGAATGATGACGAATGGATACGAATGGTGGTTGAGCATGGCGACGCTCTGGTAAACTAACATGGCGAGGGAGAATCCACCATTTTTACCTGGTTTCCTGGGGTTTCCCTGCAAAATATTGTGATTTTCTAGGGTGTCCCTACTAAATATGGTGATTTTCTATTGCTGGGTTAGTTCACCAGGGGGTAGTGATTCACACTGGTGGTAGTATTATTCATTGCGAACGGTTAAATGATGATGTTAAAACAGTACCATGGCGGTGTTTCATTGTGGCAGGCCGGTAACCAATACAGGTCAAGAATGATTGAGAAGATATGATAGTAGTGGTTAGCTTCTTAATAAATAGTTAACATATGATCTGATAATGTTGGAATCATGAAAGGGCAAGTTGGCATTGATCACAGGGGCCCACTTATCAATGGAATCAACCAACTTGGTGGCATGCCCAACTATGAACTACATTATGAGCAACTTGGCATTCATACCATTTTCACCATCATTAAATGTCATTATATATCTTCATTAGCCATGCTTCATAATGCAGCCTCGAAGCATCAGCACCCATCCCATCATACCCCTTGGTGTGTCATCATGCCCCTTGGTGTGTCATCCCAACCTGGACCCGTCAAATTCATGTTATCCCCAAAGCAGCAGACAACAAAAGTTATATGGTCGGGACTATGGTTAGGGAATGATAATCGCATGCGGGCATCGGCATAGGATATTAGATATTATTGGGGCATGTGGTAGGTGATACTGAACCATACCGTTGACATTGATAGGTAAGAACGATGAAGTTAACCATATGCGGTTTCTGTGCTTGCTATTTGCTGGCTATGCCCATAACCATTGAATGTTGTTGTTGCTTTTGTTATTGTTGTTGTTGGCGTTGGTGTGTTGTTGGTTTTTTGGGTACAGGTGCCATGTACAAAAACATCGCCCTCAACAGTTGTTGATTGTTCGCCCGTACACTATCGTCCCATACCGTTACACGTCATTATCATTATCATCATCATCAGCAGCATCATCATCATCAGCATCATCATCATCAGCATCATCAGCATCAGCATTATCATCATCATCATCATCATCATCATCATTATCATCATCATCATCATCATCCCCATCACCATCATCATCACCAGCATCATCAGCATCATCATCATCATCATCATCACCATCACCATCATCATCATCATCATCATCATCATCATCATCGTTGTCATTGTCGCTACTTTTGGAAGTGGTGATTGTATCTCCTGCAATTGTTGTTGTTGAACCATCTGCTAACCGGGTACTCTTCAATGTTCACAAGTTCCGAACAACAGCAGCCATGGCGCCAAAGATGTCAGTGTTGTCCCGAACACCTGCCAGTTGGTGATGTGATGCGTGGAAGTGCCACAGGTGGAGGTGCAATGGCAAAAATCCGTGTCCAAATGATCCATCTTCCCAACCCATCTGCTTGGTGGTTTCAACCCCTATGAAAAATATGAGTCAACCAACCATTTGTTAATAACTACTAGGGAAAATGAAACATGTTTTAAACCACCAACCAGCCATGTATAAGTTACATATACCCAGGGTGAAAAAAGTGAATATGGGTTGCTCTTGATGATGTTGCAATATGCCTTCCTAGATTGAGACGAAGAACATGCAGATTGGACATGGCAAAGTGATACTGATGTAGGAACATGGGCACCTGGGAATCAATAATTATTGAAATTACAACCTGCTCACCTTGAGCCCCAATGCCCCCAATGCCGACGTTGTGCCATTCTCCACTCATCCAAGATCCCTCACTGACCCGGGGCTGCCAGAGGGTGGGCCAGGGGGAAGTGCTCTCAAATCCAGATGCAACAAACCCGCGACAGTAGATGCCCGGCGATGAACAACGAGCAAACGGTGGTGGCTTACTTAACGTGCTACTAGACTAGTAAATCGAGGACCCAAAACATGGTTGGTTATTCCTATAAATGATTCATATTGGATGATTTGGGGGCACCCGTATTTTGAAAAGACACCACACCCTGCCCCACCTTTGTCCATCAATTGCCAGCGTTAACCAAATCATCGACCAGAATTGGCCAGAACCTGCCATGATTCACCATGGTTTTCTGCTATTCCCACCCTATCAACCATGCTTAACCATCATTCTCCGTCTCTCATTCTCCGTCTGTCCTTAACGATCTTTAACCACTATATGCTAAGCATGATCAACCAGCTTATCAGCCATCATACACCATGGTTTTCAGCCCCTACAGCTATACTTTAACCAGCAACCAGCACTTCGGCCTTGCAAACCATCGTCAACCATCAAATTCACATGATTTTCTGGTCATAACTGTTACACACCCCAAGAAAAACCATCGAAAAACCATCATCAACCATCATCCGCCACCAGAAACCACCATAAACCACTACAAATCACTACAAACCAATATAAATCACCATATGTATCACCATAAACCCCTACAAACATCCATACATCACCATCATTTCACCATCGTTTCCCTTGCTATGCGCCCCGCCTCCACAGGCGTGGCAGCCGTAGAGGCAACGGCCACGAAAGGCCTCCTTTTCGTAGCCCCGGTGCTGCACCTGGAAGGCGCCGCGAGAGCGGAGAGTAGCAGCAAGCAGTAGCATCTGGTTGGTGGTTGAGCCACCCCCTATGGTCAAGTAGTGGTTAATAATGGTTATATATGGCTATAATGGGTGATAATGATCATTCATCAACCAGGATGTATGAACTGTTAACAATGGATGATTAGTTCCTAACTATACTAATAACCTGGATTTATAAATACAAAATATTGGTTAAGCTGCTATGAATATTATTCATTGCAGCTGGTGAATGATGCTGGTCCAACTGAGGGTTGATAGTGATTGATCGATTGCTTCCAATCCTGAATCTAAACTGGTTGGTGGTTTCAACCCCTACGAAAAATTTTACGTAGTCAACCAACTGTTTGTTTAAAGTTTTTATGGAAAATAAAGAATGTTTGAAACCACCAACCAGTAATATTGCTATATACTGTTATAACTGTAGGTTCGAATCATTGATTAAGCCAGCTACAACCATTGATTCAGTTGCCATGAACCATTGACTAAGCTAGCAGCTGATTCATGTTCATGGTGAGCCATAATGATTAATAATGATGTCATCAATTATTGATGTTATATGGCCAATGGAATGGTTTTTACTCTTGCAGTTATATGGCCATCAATGGTTGCTGGCAATGCGGGTTTGACCCATGGATAGCTGCAAAGTCGAAACAAAGAGGTCTGATTGTTCACTGATGATGGTAAATGATTAAGATTGATTGACCAATGGTCAGTTGATTCATGCTCAATGAATGGTCAATGGTTGAGTAACGGCTATAAAATGGGTTCTAATTGATGATAATGATTAAGATTTCATTTAGGATCATGGTGAGAAGCAGCTAATATTGATGATTAAGATCAAGCAAAGAGTACTTCAGATCAGGCTGCGAATATTGACTAGTGATGGTTAAGAACGTAATCCATTGTCACTGGCAAGCAACGAATCATTCACTATCAATGGTAGTTCACTTGTTGATTGAGAACAAGCACTGGTTCATGATCAATAACAGTTAATTCATCGTTTGTTGCGTGTTTATGCTGGAAAAATGCTTTTACGAAAAACATGGCCGGTGAATGATGGTGAGGGTTACATGATGGCTAAGTGATGCTTAATAAACAATTTTTGATGGTCAATCAATAGCTTACTGTCACAAAGAATTGTTCGTAATGGTTGATGCTAGTTGGACTACTGATCATGGTTAATCAATGATTTGGAATGGTTAAACGGTTTTAAGCAGAATGCCTAATGGTGGTCAATAACAGCTCATGGTTAAGCATCATGGTGAATGATGGTCAATCTGATGGTCAAATGATGGCTTAAAAAAACACGTTGAGCGATGGTGGCTCATGTCTGGATATGATTGTGCGTGATTGATGGTTTATTGATTGTTCATTGATGGCTTATTGATGGTTTGCGGTTGCCCGCAAATGATCAAAGATGTTTTGGTAAGAATGGCTAAACATACTTGTGAATGATGCTTGCATGATGTTTAATCAATAGTTCCTTGACGGTCAAGCAATGGCTTAGTGATGGTCAATCAATGGTTTACTGATTATTAAGAAGTGGTTAATTATAATGGTTAGTGGGTGAGTGATGGTTAAAAAAGGCTAGTTCATGGTTTTTTGTTGGTTGCCAGTGCTTAATGACGCTTAGGTCCATAATGGTTCAGAACAATGGTTGCAGGCTAGTCACCAGAGCCACGGAAGCAGCTGGTTCACACTCAACCAGCGGCTTGCATCTTCTGCTCGCCAGCTGGTGAAACGCTGTTTAGCATCATCAACCAGCGATCCTTGTCCATCATTAACCTCATTGACCTCATTGACGAACTACCTAGCTTTTCCTTTGAACCGCTATCTAGCATTGCAAAAGAAAAACCGTCGCAAACCATTTGAAGCAGCCTTTCTATTAACCAATACCAGCCATTACTAACCATGACGGACCCAAACTAAAACCATTCTATACTGACCATTATTCATTTCTTACCCGGTCTATCAACCATTACTTAACCATTACTAAGCATCATCACTAATCATTACCAACCAACTGTTCATAATTACTAGGGAAAATCGAAAATGTTTGAAACCACCAACCACATTACTAACCGTTCCTAACGGTTACAAACCATGACTAATCGCCACGGCCAAGTGGCGCTGGGCGTCAGGTAGGTCACCGTCAACAAGCCTTCGCCACGACACCTGAGGGAGGCGGCGGCACCGGCGAAGCCATGGCTGACTAACCATGGATGGCCATGGCTCATGAGGTGATAAGAAGTGATAATAGCGGGTTTTTCAGCTAGTCCAACCATACTGCTTAGTGAATATAGTGGTTAGATAGCTGGTTAATCAGCATTAGCTAGAAGAATTAAGAAATGATAATGGCTGGTTAATTAGCTTGAATTAACCAACCATGTGATAATAGCTAATTAGCTAAATGGTTGACTAACCACTGCTTACCACTAAGCAACTGAAATCAATTGCTGATGGTTAATTACTCAATATAGCTAAATGATGATTACTCATGGTTACTAACGGTTACGAATGGTTTCTGAAAATGGCGACATGATAATTACTAAAAATTAATGGCCACATGATTATTTTCTAGCCAATGGTTACTACCACAACCATTGCTCCGTTCCATAACCAGCTCCTCTTCAAAAAAACCCGGCAGCTCCGTTGCGCATTGAGCGCCATGGTAGCAGTGGAGCCGAACAGCCCTTGCAAAGGCATGGGGTGCGAAATCGCAAGCCATGACAGGGACCGCTATAAATGGTTCATGACTTGGATCTTTTTGCTGTGTTCAAGAGGGTACCCCACCTGGAAAGGGCCCTTTTGTTGCGAGATCGTCGCCCACAGAGTTAATGAATTGGATGATTTGGGGATCCCTGTTTGGAGAAACACCCATATCCAACTGACGATGGTCAATATGATGCGCCACGACGATCACTACCCAACATCAACCATCCTCAAGCAGCAGCCATCATTAAACATCCATTAGCTGTCATTGACTATCAAACTAGTAATTGAATATGACATAATATGACTAATTCACCTCGTTAACCTTAACTAGTTGCTCATTGAACATTACCAACCACCCACCCAACCAACCAGCTCAACCAACCAGCTCAAGCAGCCCACCGCACCCTGGACCTGGGCTTCCCCGGCTTCAAACACTCACCGGAACCGCCACAGGCTCCACAGTCCGTGGGTTGCTGCCTCGCCCCGTGGCGGTTGAGTTCGCCAGGGCCCATGGATGGTCAAACATCATGGTGAGTGATGGGTGAGTGATGGGTTGATAGTCATGGCTGATGCTTCATGATGGCTGATGGATGGTCAAAAACCTGGCTCATACATCTCATATTGGTTCATAAGCTGCTTTATGAGGGCTTATGATGTTTCATGGAGCTCAATGGTGGTCCATGATGGTTGACTGATGGTGGATAATGATGAGTGATGGTTCATGAGGATGGCTCAGGGTGGTTCATCAAACTATTGTTGTCAATGGTTTTTGATGCTTGAGGACGGTGGGTACCGATGTCGACTCAGCTGGTGAATGATGCTGGTCCAACTGATGGTTGATAGTGATTAATCGATTGCTTCCGATCCTGAATCTAAACTGGTTGGTGGTTTCAACCCCTATGACAAATAGTAGTCAACCAACCAACTGTTAATCATCACCACCAGGGAAATCAAAAATCTTTAAAACCACCAACCAGTAGATCAATGCATCAGAATTTGGCTCTTGACACCTCAGACTCGGCCCTAGAACAAGAGCTCCATGATCAACTGAATATCAGCCGCCCCACTGAAAGCCAGAATCGCTGGCAGGAGACCATGCGATGTGGGGACCCCGCGTGGAATCTGAAGTGTTCCCCGAAGGGTGGGTCGGATCTTCAAGGACTCCACCATGGCGCTATGGAATTCTGGTCCCATCAAAGCCCCCCCCACTGGCGATGTTAAGAAATGGGTGTCTCTCAAAATAGGGGTACCCCCAAATCATCTAGTTATCAGCCATTTATAATAGTAAACCAACCATTTTTGGGGGTTCCCATATTTTGAGAAACCACCAAATAGGTTTTCTACACTCCCCAACTGGCTGCAAATCCGAGCGTCAGCTTTTCGATGAGCCGTTCCTGGCGCGGAGATTTCCGAGCGGAGCCGTGGAGTTTCCATCCATGGAGCCATGGCGTTGGAACACCATCAGCATGGGAGATGGTGACACATTCCCCCAATATGGCTATGGGTCAATATTGATCAAC
>VSDK01011882.1:20000-33451 GCA_009767595.1 Symbiodinium kawagutii
CTCTTGTTAGCCTGCACCAATATGAGCCATCATTGACAATCACTATATCAACTTTAAGCATTGCTGGAGATCAAATTGCATGAATAATAACATAGTCAATCTCAAGAATCGATGATCGCTGATCACTGATCACTGATTCAGAATGGAATTACGGATCATGGAATAACGAAGAACCATTAAGCTTCAACTTTTTTGCCAGGGCTTCCAGGAAGGTTGCCATTGCGCTTGTTAGGATTTATGGAATAATAATTCATAACAATGAAACGATTCTTCCAAACTAAAGAACCTGTGGAACAACAAAAAACAATGATTTTCAAAAGAAACATGTTATTGAGTCAATGACTAATATCAAACACCCATCAATAACCAACTGATAACGATGGAATGATGACAATGACAGTAGTGGAATTACCTAATTCGGGTTGGAAATCCCCAAAGGCAATGATTTATTCCATCAACGATCCACAATAACCAAACATAAAATGATTATGGTTCTATAGCCCGAATTACTTTCCTTTCGCCTACTGGGACAATAGAAAATCGCTTTAGTGCCTCAATGGGAGCGATGACACCACTAAGAAAAACCATGGTTCAAACTACATCTGATCTGTTCGATAGTTGATTTGGCAATAATTGTAACCATACTTGTTAAGTGACCTGCGGACTGCGCAAACGCACGTGGGGACAAAAAAATAACTGTAACAATAGTTGTACAACAATACAACTGACAATAGCTCGCAGTAAACATCCAATCACAACTGACGGTGGATGATTTACCACCACAAATTCACGATGACAACAAGAAAAATAACCCTTGCCATTCACCAAGATATGACTGTGTCAAAAACCATGGGCTTTTGTGAGGGCGAAACTGGGTACGCATATGAGCCGTATTCATGCTTGCCTGTAGATGTGTAGGTGCTTCTCTTCAAATGGAAGCATTCCCAACTCAAACGTCTAAACCGGTCAAACCTACGAAGGTGCGAAACTAGCGAGTTTGGAAGTATCCCAATGTCTGGACATACCCTATGCCCTGTGCACATGAATGTTGATTTACTTGAATTCATTCATGCGGACACCATCATCTTCGCAAATAATTGATAGAAAAAAGACTTTCACGGATCTCTTGTAGACACGTGCAAAAATTCTGGAGGCAACCTACGCAAGTCTTGGATGCTTTTGGAATAATTGTATGTCCTTCCAAAGGTGTGTAAACCAATCGCTTAAACGGGACATGACTGGCACACACACGCACACTCACACATACATGTGCATGCACATGTTTAAATCAACACCAAAGACTGCGCCTCTGTATCCTCATGTTTCATTCCAATACCCGTAAAATATGCCCTCGGTAGATCTTGGGGGCGAACACATGTTTATGTGTGTGTAAGTGCGATTCTTACTTCGAAACAAAAAAAACATCTATCTACTATCTATATACATTGCATGCACACCCGCGACAAGAACATGTCATGAATTTAATCAATGTGTATGGATCTCACTGTAAAAATGTTGGTATAAGAGTATATCATATCATATCTCTCTTATCAATTTTCACGGTTTTTTCATATAGATGGAATCACGTTTAAAAGAATCTTTCTCTGAGATCTCTTCGGTTGGCTTAGCAGCAGCACCCTTGAAATCCTCCGCTTTTCGGCTGCGCTCTTGCATCTCAAACCTGCGCCGTGGATGTGATGGGCATCCTCCCAGGGCACCGTGAACAAAACTTTTGCTTACGCTGGTGTCTATTGTCTGGTCATTTTACATGTCCTCCCTGAAGCCAAACCTTGACGATGAAAGATACTTGCATAATGATTGCGAGTCTCCCGGAGGTTCCCGCAAAGGGCGAGCGCTGTTCTTCATGCTTTCCACACCAAGACCCGTCAAGAACAACAACTTGTTCAATGTACCGTCATTGCCCCAAATGGGCAATGATGGAGAATACTAGTTGGTGGTTGCTGATTGCTGATGGTGGCCAACATTGCTTCGTGATGCTTAATGAATCTTCATGTTGGTTATGACGGTTCATAACAGCCGATAGCGCAAAAAGACGCCAAGCTCAACCCCTCAACTTCTTTCACTGACCTAAGCTGGCCCCTGTAGGAAAGTCAGTGATGCTAACCGCCACCTCGATAAAGACATCTGTCTCATCTTGGTTTCAAGATGCTTTTGAATGGATATGAATGTTGGCCTCATCGTGGCAAGCCTTGCTTGAAGCATGGTTGATGTTGGTCACCAGCTCCCCCGGTGTCACCAAAGCTGGTTGACTGTTTCGGGTTTCTTTTTGCCCAGTCTTGGTCTTTGTTATCCTATGTTGTCCTCATAAATGTTCGTAAACTTGGCCGTTTGTTGAGGGCTCGTGCTGCTGGTGGTGCTTGTGGTTGTGGCGGTGGTGGCAGTGGCGGTGGCGGTGGGCGGTGGGTCTTTTCTTGGTGACCATGGGAAACTATCTACCAACTATCTTTTACCACATCTACCAATCCTTAGCATCATTAATCAATGACGCATCAAGAACAAATCAGTAACACCATTGGCCCAAGGATCCCAAGGGTACACCATGGATGTACCATTCATCGTGGTTGTAATCCGTGGCTTCCCTATCATTACTGGCTATAACCACGATTCAACCATATTTACCATTATTATAAATTATATAACCATCATTACTGTACCATTGTATAGCCATCACTATTAACCAGCATTAGTAACCATTAGTATTGAAAAAACCATTTTCATTGACCATAATATTGGCCATTAACCACCATCAATCATATTTAACCGTTATATCACCATTATAAAGCCATTATGTAGCCATTATTAACCATAATCAATCACTTATTCACCATGGATGGTTCGTATCTCCATGGCCATGGACCAACCCGAGCTGTTCGGCGTGGCCAGCGCTTCGCGCGCGCGCGCCTCTTCTGCATCACTTGCATTTCGTCCACCCGCAATCGCTCCTCCATCAGCGCCGAAGCCTATGGCGGCCCGGGGGAACGCTGTCGGGGCACCGGGACACAGTGGGGAACACCGTGGATGGCATGCATATCTATATATATATATATATCTATCTATCTATCTATCTATCTATCGATAGATAAATAGATAGATAGATAGGTAGATCGATAGATTGATTGATTGATAAATATATATATAGAGAGAGAGAGATATATATATATATATAGATATTTATACACATATTTAAGGTGCAATGGAATATCACTTCAAATTTCAGATTAAATCCACTTACCAGCCTTGGGGGTGTAATCACTCCTCATCCACTCATTGCGGTGCCATGACCCTCCAGCAACCTAGCGATGTGGAAAATCCATCATATCCAAGTGGTTTTCCCAGCCCCTCCAAAGCATGCGGTGACGTCCAGGTCTTCCAGGAGGCATGCCATGACCAGCCGGCAACGCCCACGCGGTGCCCGCCTTCTTCTGCTTCCAGCGGCCGTTCCAGCCCTGCAGGTCTCGCGCCAGCTCGTCATAGCTCGGCAGCTCGTCGCTCTTGGAGGGCGATGGCTCATGCACCAACCCTGGCGCGGCGGCGCGGTGCTCCGTTGTGGTATCTTAAACGGGGCGCATGAGCTTCCGCACGGGGCATGGTTCATTACAGTGGTTGAAAAAATATCTAGAACTGTATATATAGAGATTTATCAATATGTATAAACTAGATCAAACTAACACATGCGTACGTGTCCGTGTGAGAATGTAATTGCTATTGGTTGATTCTGAGACAACATCAAAAGCTGGCTATCAACCATTCACGTTGCTTCATGTCGGGGTAACGGTAACGGGTAACTGATAGTTGATGTGGATTCGTTGGGATCCAAATAAGATCCAAATTTCCAGTTCTAAAAAAATTGCAGCTGTCTGTGATAAGCCACCGCTGAAGGTTTATCAGCATTTGGGCGTAAAGTCATTGGCCGATATTCACCATTGTCTGCCATTGACCGTGAGTACAGTATGTATCATTTATTACAGTATGGTTTTGCTTGTCGCTGACTATTGTTCGCTCATAATGCTAATGTTGACTCTGCTATACTATCTTGGCGACTGCTGGTTTTCTTGCCGTCAATGTTGATTCATATGGGTTTGTCCAGAAATGGCCTGCCCAATAGCTGGTTGGTTGCCCTATATTTAAATTTAATGATTGACTGGGGATGGTTGGGGGGAAACACCATGGCGACAAGGACAAACCATGACAACTGGCCCTATGAACAAGATGATTTTTAACCAACCAACCATTCTTAATACATTTCGGGAAAATTGCCAACGTCAATCAAACGACCAGCCAGGAATGTTTTTTCGTTGGTTACCCCCCTGGTCGCCCCCTGGCCAACCACGATCAACCATGGTCAAACCACAAAATTTGAGACTACCAACCAGTAGCTGCTTCACCATTATTGAAACCAATATTAAACCAACTATTATGGTGAAATAATACCGTGAGGAAAATAGTTTGTTCAGCAATATTAACTACCAACCAGTAGTTGTTCATAAGAGGGGACAACCACTTTCAACAATGTTTCACCAGTAGTTGCTTGTTGTCCCCTATTATGAACCATCATAAAAAACTGTGGTATAACCCCTGTTAATATTGGTTCCTATCCATTTTTGGCCATTATTGGTGAACCATTATTATCCAGCATTCGCCCTTTTAGTTGTGAGCTATATCCCTACTGTTCGCCGGTGACACAAACCCCAGAATATGGTGGTTTCTCAAAATAGTGGACCCCCCAAATCATCCAATAATAGCTATAGACCAACTAGTTTGGGGGGTCCCAATCTTTTGAGAAACCGCCATGTAGTAGTTTTTCAGCATTTGCCATTACAATTCCCTAAACAAGATTAAACAAGATTATTTATCATCCCTATTGTTTGTCAACAGGGGGATGATCAATAATAGGGATTATTTTATTGTAGTAGTTTAATTACACTGTTGATCACGAAATCCCTATTATAAAAACAATATTATAGTATGTTTCAAAATCAAATGATCCTTATGAAATATTATTCACTAAATAATAGGGGTTATAAAAAAAACGTTGCGCTCATGAATGCAACCTATCTCGCGCCTCTTTGCACGCTGACCCTGCGGAGGTTCCGCGACGCGGGGCCACCCAAGGGCCAAGAGCCTGGCCGAGGCATGCGCTGAAGCCATGGGCTGATCGAACGGCCAAAGGTGTCAATGAGTGGTGGATGACTAGGGGATAACTAGGGGATAACTAGGGGATACTAAGGGATAGGGGATACTGGGGGATAACTTGGAGATCTTTTTTGCCAGGGCGTCCGCTACCACGGGATAATAATCAACAAACATATTTGCTTAATCATTTCAATTGAGTGTATAATTTCTAATGGTGATATAGTTAACTAGTGCTTGAATTCAGTGGGGAAAATAAGAATGTCAATCAAACCACCAACTAGAGATAGATAAATTCATGGGATCGGATTAGACAGGCTGATTAGGTTTGAAAATCAAGGGTCAAAGAAAGATAGATAAATTGATAGGTAGGATTGGACAGATAAAATAGATGCAAAGGCTTGCTAGACTGGATCGGCAGAGAGATGACATAGACTTGAGATACACCAGAAATCGAATAATATGTTTACACATCTGTTGGGAAAGTTAGTGGACCTTGTCTTTGCATGTGCACATCATATAGGCGTACGCGTATGCAAAAACGCATTCCCAAATGCACATGAATGAGTATTGCCAATCATTTCTAAAGACATAGATACACATGCTAACCGCGAGTTTCTCTCCCATGCATTTTGGAAACACTGGTATCCAAGTGAGCATTGGCATGCACGATCATGCAGTCATATGACATATGCACGTTGTTTGATTGAATATGTTGTGTTTACACGTGTTTATGTATGTTTATGTCATGTGCGACACTTCATTTGCATGGCTACCTTGGGATTCTATGGGGCCGCTTAGATGGGCGAACTGCCAAAAAACCATGCAGAAATAGATGGTTCGCCCTGGTTAGCTCTTGGTGCCTTCGGAATTCTCACAGCAAACAACGCCTCAATAAGACACACACATGTCCCGTGGTCGAAGCTCAACTTAGAGATCACCTTCGCTCACCTAAGAACCCAATGGCTGATCAACCAACAAGGGCTACAGCACACCACTCGGCTTCCCCTCCCATCCCAAGGCTACCTCCACCGTGAGGGCTGGACAGGGGCGTTGCAGTATCTGAGGCGAAGCTGGGCTGTACCAGTCATTGATGGCAAGGGCGGCTATCAACTGGCAACTGTCATCAGGCTGTCATCACCTTGCTGCAGTTACATTTGGGTATCCAACGGGTCTCCTATAATCCTCCGCCCCTTATCCATCCCACCAAAAATGACCACAGCTGCCATTTCTTCCCATCCAAAACTATGTTGAACCAACAATTCCACTTGCACTCGTCCGAAGCCGGGTGATTTTCAGGGTCCAGGGCACCATGTGAGAAACCCTGCCACTAAGGCCCCGTCCAACCTGGGAACCAGGGCCTTCGCTCAGCAACTATTTCTCCCAAGTGTCACCCCCACGCTGTGTATCCCGTTAGCTTCTGCAAAGTCGCGCCCCCCAGTTAGGTAGTTTGATCATGTTTGATCTGCATATCTCCGGCTCTTCACTGCCCTGAATGGTCTACAAGCCAACTGGCAAGTAAAAACTTCAAACCACAAGCCATACGCAGCTGACTGCTGAACACCAACACGTTGTGTTACCTAACGGGTTTCGGGGCACCACACCTTTCGCTACAACGGCGCCGTGCTGATTCGCCGTCGCGCCAGCTCATAACTTACATCAGCCACCGTCAAGTCGTCGACACCTGACAGGCTACTGGGACCTGAGCTCTTTGGCTCGCGCGCATAGGTGACCATCAGCAAGATGGCTGCTGGAGTAGTGGCCCAAAATGCCAAGGAGACACCGAAGTTCAGGCCCTTTTCGGGGTGGATGAAGCAACCCATCAGAATGGCCACGATGCTCGGGGCCACTGCGAAACTAATGACGTGCAAGGCCAAGAACATGGAAGTCGCATTGAAGGACCTCACGTTGCATCACAGATCCCTTTTGTTTGGAAGGTGTCCGTTGCGGATGTGTTCTCCAGATTTGTGGGTCATTCCATTTGTTTTTTGCACTCTGCGCTTGGCTAAACAGGATTCATTCATTAAGCCGGGTAGTCATTCTTCCAGCATTGCAGCTACTTCTCTATTGCTGATTTTTGCCGGTCTGCTAAAATCCATATGTAGCTCATGTGTTTTGTTGCCCCACTCGCTCTCCACGTCTCTTTTCTCTCAGCCTTGTTCAAGCACCGTTGTGTGGTGCCCTATAAGACTAGCCATGATGAACTAGCCATGCCAGCACAAGCAGCAGTAACTAATACGATCCCACCCTGGCTTCGCCTCAAGTACGATGGCATGGAGGTCATCAGCAGCGCACAGCAGATGGGCAGCAGTGCCCCAGCAGTGAGAAGCCACAAACACAGCAGCAAGGCTCGAAGCACGAAGCCCTCCTTGGTTCCACTCGGCTCAGCGCACCAGTGCTGTAAGACACGTGGCTACAAGTCATCCTGCATAAGGCCCCTTTTTTCCCCCGAAAAAGCGCGAACTGAAAGGATCGCGAACTGAAAGGATGCTGAAAATTCCCAATATCCTCACCTCGTTAACCTCGTTGTGACATCAGGCACGGTTCCCAAAATGAAAATGGCTGGAGAAGCTCATGCGGCAACTCTGCCAGGCCGGCGCACAAATGCACAACGCCCACAAGAATTCAGAGAAAAGTGTTGTAGCTCGGTCTGCACATAGGTGTGTATCTGCCCGCGAGGTCTACAACCTGCGTGCCTGTGGTATGAAATGTATGTACGTGTGTGTGTGTGTGTGCATGTCTGTCATCAGTCACTTCCAGCAGCCAGGTACTGAACCTTTTGACACTTTGATCGGTCTTACCCAGCTACCAATTTCAAGCTGGACATCGGTCAGGAACATATCCATCCAGTGGAAACTCTCAGTTTGATGCGGATTTTCCACTGGATCCCAGGTGGACCCCACACCCAAGTGCCAGTTTCACCCCGGACCCCCACCCTCGGAGCACCCAGCCATAGCCCAGCATCTGCTGCGCTGTTCAATGGCCCACAGAGTGCTCCCAGCAACGCAAAGCCACAGGCCAAGCGCAAAGCCACAGCGTGCATCCCAGCCTTAAAGCCCTGCAAACGGTCGCAGCAAATGGCACCAATGAAGGTCCCCAGGCTGGGACACACCGAGACCAGCAAGGCACCTGAGCGATTCTGATCAGCGATTTTCTCTTTTGATCTAGGTTTAATTTGATTATTACCATTAGTATATATTAGTATTTATGGCTAAGACAATGTGACAAGATTGTGTTTTTTCTTTTGAAGCGAGCTCAGGGGCTCCTTTTTCTAGTCGAGATTCGTCGGCGAAAGGTGAAAAGTTTGATGGAAATTGGTGCTTTGCGAACATTTTCTTGTAAAAGCTCAAATGTTTATGAATTAATTCACCGACTATAATCTACACAGCTATAGACAAGTGCAACCCAACTTCTAATTCTACAGGCTGGTAAACGCTTTTAGTTACTGACGTTGGGGAACTGAAGGGATCGGAACACGTCGAGCTGCTGGATGAATTGCCACCCAACAAAACAAAGTGATGATGGTGATGATGGTGATGATGACGATGATGATGATGATGATGACGACGACGACGACGACGACGACGACGACGATACTGATGGGCAGAATGAGAATGATGGTAACTGCGGTGGACCAGGGTTGGTGTGGATGTTGGTGTTGGTGTTACCTACTGTGCCTGAGACTTGCCATGCTTCGCGCCTCAGGGCAACCTGTGTGGCGCTCAGGTTGCCAAAGCGTCGGGACCACGATCACATGATACGCAACCAATCAGGGAGCTGGTGATTAGTGCATGGTAACTTCAAATCACTAACCCAAGGCCATTCGTCAATGCCAGTGGGTTCTTGCTTGACTCCAAAACCGAAATCCCAAAAAAATCCAAATAAGCAATACCACATAAAAATACTTTTACAATTAAATAAGTAATTATCACAAAACAAGCAAGCGAAAAATTGCAAAATTTCTCAAGTCCCATGGCAGAAGCCATAGGCACAGAAAATGACGGTGAACATTCCAGACGGCGCATTGGCACTCAAGAACAGGTATGGTGCCGACCACAAGGCCAGAGATGCACCAATAGCATGGATAATGCAGAGGGTGCATGACAGAGAGAATGTCAAAGGTTTGCCTCAGATTAACCCAGGATCAATACGCGGCAAATGATGGCTAGTGGCTAATGAAGGTTGATGATCGTGGATTGGTTGATGCTTTCTAGCCAATGCTATCTAATGATGGTCGGACAATAGCGGTGACTGATCACGGTTGGTCATGACAAAGCCATCTGTGCCTGGCGTCGTTGGGGGTCGGATTGACCCCCAGCCGGCCTGGCTGAAGCCCATGCTTCGACACCCCACATTCCAAGCCTCCAAAACTCACTGGGCAGATTCTATTTGTTGATGACCCCAGCACTTAGAGCTTGTCCCCAACATGAAGCTACAAAATGGATCAAAATGGCAACAGATCTATTGTCCATTGTCCAAGTACATGGTAACCAAGGTGCCCTGTTGATATTTTCACTATTCAGTGGATATAACCACGCTGGCTTGGATAGCTCGGACAGCCTTGAAGCGTGAAGAAATGCCGAAGCGAGGGATGGTCAAGCTACTGATACCATGGTTGATGGATGGTTGGTTGATGACTCATGGGTGGCGAACTGCTAACTACATAACGACTTCTTAATTGATGGTTCGTGGGCAGTTCACAACTGGATACCAATGGTTGATTGATGGTTAATGGATTGTGGATGGATGATCACAGCCCATGTCCAACCAACAGTAGCACCTCCTTGGAGCTAAGCAGTCACGGGAGCAGGGCCAGAGCGAGATTCCGCGTGAAGCAGCACTCAGCTTCAAAAAGATTTGTGAAATTAGACCCCATCAAGAGAAACGACCAGAAACGTTCATGTTGCGAGTGGCCACAAAAAGTGTTGAAGCGCGCGGTACTCGGTTTGTTCACAACTACTGTGGTCTTCCAGCTATGCCGTTTGCCCACAGAACCCAACAAAAAGCATCAACAAAACAGTGCTGAAAAGCTGAGGAAGCATCTGTTCATCCCTTGCATCATCTCCCTGATCTCTCGCAGCAAGTTCTGTATGGCCACTGCTCCTCCTGTAGCTCCTTCTCGTAGATTCAAGCAATCCATCCTGCAGCTCACCCGCGCTGCCACGTCAACATGCACCACTTGGCTGAAGGCGATGCGTAACGTCAGCGGGATCAGCATCATGCCTGGGTTTCAGTCACCCTAAAGCTCGAATGCCTTGAGCGCACATCATCAACTCCCAAACGCTCTAAAGATAAATTATCAGTTGATACTAAAAAAGGTAAAAATCAATCATCAGTTGAGTACTTTGATGTCAATAATTGATTATTATAGCCAAAAACTGCATCAACTTAAAGGTCCTAAAAACATCTTCCAATCCAATCTCGAAAAATTGACTTTTGACTAGCTGTCTGTGGGCTGAGCCCGCTAGCTCTCTCAAAAAATTGAAGGAGAAAAAAAACTAGAAGAAAAAAAACAATTTAAGCCGAAAAAACTTAGGCCAAAGAAAAAAACTCCACCCAGGTGCCCTGCGCCAGCAGCGCCATGCGCCAGCCCTGCCATTGTGCTGCGCCCGCCGCCGCCAGCGCTCCGAAGAAGAAGCCCAGGGACGAGCCCAGCTGCAGCACTGACATCCAGGCGCCACCATCGCTGCTGGCGAACCTGGGGAAGCCATGGGAGATTCGTTTGGGTTGGGTGAGTGGTTGATTACTGACGGTGAATGGTGGTGTTGATAATAGTTATTAGTGGTTATTAGTGCTTGAGAGTGGCTGATAGTGGCTAATATTTGTTTAATAGTGGCTAATAGTGGTTCATGAAGAGTGGTTAATCCCTTCTAATAGTGGTTAACCATGGCTTGATTAGTGGTGAATAGTGTTTGATTACTGACGGTGAATAGTGGTCAAAAGTGGTGAATCAACTAGTGGCTAACTAGCGGCAGCGGTTTAACCATGGCTAATAGTGGTCAATAGTTGTGCATAGTGGTCACTATTGGTTAAGAACGGTCAATAGTGGCTGTCAGTGGGTAGTTATCAGTAATAGTAGTGAACTTATAGTGGCTGATAGTTTGCTGTGAAAACCATGGTTGAATCATGAACAAGGAGATTACAGTATATACCTCCTGGAGAAATGGTTTAGTTAAGGAGATTAACAATGGTTCAAGCGGTTGCTGACCAGGGGTTATCAAGGAGTTGAGTAATGGTTATCGAGGAGTTAGTGGTTCAACCATTCAGTAGTACCAATTATGGCCTGTTGAGCCGCAAGTTGGTGAGTCAACCATTCATCAACCATTCATCAACCATTCATCAACCATTCATCAACCATTACCATTGGAGTTCGCCACTCAGATGCTTCATCAACCATTACCATTGGAGTTCGCCACTCAGATGCTTCATCAACCAATACTCAACCATTGATCAACCATTCATCCACCAGTACTATCATGAATCCTTAAGCCTTAATCATCATCCACTGTTACTATCGATTACTATCATGATCCACAATTTCTACCATTCCTATCATTATAATCTTTACTATCCCTATAATCATTACTATCACTATAATCAGACTATAATCATTATAACCCCATATTCCTATCATTATAATGAACCATCATTCACCATCATTAGCCATGATTAGCCATCATTAACCATAATAAACCATCATTCACCATCTTCCTCCATCTTCCACTGAGGCGCTCGTCCACCCACATGGGCAGATAGACCAAGGTGGGCGCCGCCGCGACGCCGCCGCAGAAGCGCAGCGCCGCGGTGCTCACGAGGCCCGGGCTCTGCAGCGCCACCAGCAGCAGCGATGAGGCGCAGGAGGCCACCAGCGAGGCCACCAACGTCGGCTTGGACGAGGCCTGGAAGGGACCCCAGGGGACCACCGCAGGGGGACCACCCAATTTGGAAACGCCGGAAACCATCCTGGGACACCTGGAGAACCAGCCTGGAGGACCCACCCTGCCGCCAGGCACCACCCTGGCTGACCATGCTGGGGGACCACTCTGGGGGACCACCCTGGGAGACCACCCTGGGGCACCACCCTGCAGGACTATTCTGGGGGACTACGCTGGGGGGCCCTATGCGTACTGTAGGCGTTCAGGGGAACTTACCCTTTGCTTTTTCTCTTGGCTGTCCAAACAAATTCTGTAACCAAATGAAGGGATTCATCCAGCATCACGCCCTGCAAGTTGTTTGAATCAGTTGGTGCCGAAGTGATATCTCCCTTGTCACAAAATTGCAGGCCATAGAAATCGAAGCGATTCCTCTGCTGCCCCAACAGTCAGATTATACAAATCAAACCCTAATCGAACCCAAACGGACCTTCACACCTTTGGGGAATATCATGAATCCAGCCTGCTGCAACAAGGTCGAGGACAAGCTGTTCCCCACGACCAGGCCCAGGGAATGCCAGGCCAACAAGGTCACCACATAACCGAAGGTACTTCTTTCCGAAGACCAGTTGGTTAAACCTCGGGCCGCAACGCAACGAGTTTTGGATGTGGGAGCTGCTCAAGCTGTGTGGGCAAGGAACGGATGCGCACAGACACACGTACTTCACATGCAGCAAATCAGAATTTGGGGCTTCTGGCAGAAATCGTTAGCATGGTAAGTGGCAAATGTAGCTACAAGTCTCCGGATTCCTGGGGTCATGAATTGGCGGCCTTGGCTTTACTTCTAATCCCTTCTACCAGTTTTGAGCCCGCCCAGAAACCTTAGTCAGCGAGGGATCTGTGTAATTTTTACCGGGGCCAGGATGGACAGAGAATTGACCATGGCTGCGTCCACCGCTTGCAATGGGATGACTCTACAAGGGCTAGCTGATCAGTGCAGCTCAGCTGTCATGCGTAGTGGGCCATGGTTGTATAGAAGAAACGTGAAGGAACATTGATAAACCATGGCTTGATGAACCATATAAACCTCAGCTTACAGCAATCTATAATAAACATTACCGAACCATCCTCTACCAACATGGCCAGCTTGGTTTTCTCATGGCCTCCATGGCACATGGCCCACTGGCACACCACCGCCATCCCCAGCACGGGCTCCCCACCCATGGCAGCCACCGTGGCGGCTCCGCGGTCGAAGTGCACCAGTGCCAGCACGGTGATCCACAGCTTCACCGTGCTGCGGCGCGGACCCGTTAAGGTGTTGGAGCTCTCCCTTGCGTCCGTCACCAGGGGATCCCGCTCGAACAACAACATGGCGACCGCGGCCCCAGCAGCCCCTGGCTGTGTCACACCCTGCCCCCCCCCCCCGGG
>VSDK01011882.1:33909-53951 GCA_009767595.1 Symbiodinium kawagutii
CTATCTATCTATCTATCTATCTATCTATCTATCTATCTACCTATCCACCCATCTATCTATCTATCTATCTATCTATCTATCTATCTATCTATCTATCTATCAATCGATCGATCTCTCTTTCTCTCTCTCTGTGCCTGCTCGTCCATGTCTATTTCCCAAGATCAAGCCACCCACACTTGAAAGACCGATAGTGTCGCATGAGCTCTGTCCTTGACAAACACACACGCGCATGAAATTAACCTTCTTTACATTGGCAAGAACAGAGGCTGATTTCAGATTGACTATGATTGGCTACAACCAGGTGTACCCCAAACCTGTCCTCGTACAGAAATTATGTTGTTCAATGTGTTTTCGGCACACATCCACATCTTCCGTCTTTAGTATGCTTTCGCGGCACAAAGTGTTCCAAATCCGTTGCCCCCTTTCCAGTAGCCGCCGTGAAGGGTGAAAGGCAAGCAGTTCCATCTCGACAGCACTCCGTTACGTAGGTCTACGGGCTTATGGGCCACCAAAATTTCGAGCACCAAAATTGCAGGCCCTGTTCCCCTGCCCGTCAGCAAAATATATAGTGTATATACCCAGGCCTAGCTCTTCAACTGTTCTCCCAGCATTTTTTGGTCTTGGCGATGACCCATGCCCACATAGTTGACTTAGTTGACCATAAAGTCGGCATGCATCAACGCCATGGGAAACCCAAACTAATTACATGATCCATGAGATTCAACCCTTGCTAATGATCTCATAAATTCTGCGTTCAACTTAATGATAGGTGATCATTAAACAACTTCATCAGCCATGAGAATATCCGTTCATTCATCAAGGTCCTTCAGGTCATTAACCATCATGGCGTAATTAGCTATAGCTCATTAGAGGTCATTGCTGAAGCAGCACTTCTCCATTAAGCGATGAAGACTTCAACCAGACAGCAAGGCCATGAAGCTCTTAAACAGATTGGAAGAGGAACTGCGATGAGAAGAAGCTGGCCATTCCGGTGGCTGGCTGACCACGGGGCGATGACAAGCCCAGATGCCTATGTATATAAAATGTAGGTAAGCTGCCAATCAATCAACAGATTGTGGGACAATTAGTATGAAGCGAACTCTGATGTGCCTTACTTAGTGCCTTCACGAGCCCCATCCCCACTAAAAAGTATGAAATCTGTCTAAGCAATCATGTGAGACATGCCTGAAAAACAAACAACTTCCGTTTTAAACCGACCACCGCTAGATTTCTATTGGTTGCTCATTTTTTGTGAACCCCCACCATACTTGAGGCCAGGGGAAGACAGCAATACTTCGTGGGTTTGCACAGCGCCGCCCGCGCCTGCAGTTGAGCCCTTGCTGATGCTTCTGATGCTTCTGGCAGAAAGGGGGCCGACGCTCACCTTGCTGCTTTTCCTGGTGCAAATGGCGATGACAAAAAAATGAAACGATGGGGATATGGAGGGCAGGGATGAGTTTCATGAGATCTTGGACACTTTATCCAACAAAGGCTGCAGTGAAAATAAAAGCATTCTGCAAAAGGTCAGGATCCGTAAGGGGCATTCTTCGAAACATTGCCAGACGATATGCACCCTACATGGCGGGAAGTCTTCGGTGTCGCTTCCAACATCGCTGATTGACACTGAACCAGCTCCGTGAATTGCAGTCGTCTTGTGGAGATGAACCGCTGCACTTGTAGGTGCATTGAACCAGTGCCCCACCCACCATAGTCTGACTTGTGGCCTCACCCCATCCCACAGAGATTCTCCATACCAATCATTCCAAACATCAGGGATCAACAGTTCCTGCCTGAAATCATACCAATCGCTACAGAACCGAGGGCGAACTGGCAGCATCTTGGGTGCCATGTTGATGACTTCTGGCGAAAACAATCTCCGAACTATCGGGCACAATCAGGCAGCATAGTCATTAAGTCCTTAGCCTACCATTTGGCTAGTCTGCAACCTAGGATTTGGTTACACCACTCCTGGTAGCTCGTTAGGCAAACCAGCTGGCCACGGTTCACCAGCCAAGTCGGTTCTTGCCATTTCACCGAGGGTCCCGTTGCCACCAGGCCACCGATGGTTTGCTGGGCCGCCAGCCCAAACTACAACTGCAGTCGTTGCGTTTCAACGTATGCAACAACTGCAGTTTTCATTGAAACGTGTAGTTTGAAAACAACCATTGGTAGGTGTTCAAATGGTAGGTTCAGTTGGCCAATCTTCAAAGTTCATCACAACCTACCATCTAAACCATCTTGAACCCTTCAAGCCCCGTTTTCAACATCGGCCATGGCCCTCCAAACTCTGTCCTGCTCCCAGCTTCGTGGCCTGCCCCAGGACCACGGCTGCGACCCAGTGATGGGTTTGACATGTCAACAACCGAAACATCAACGCCTTGGGTGTGCAGTTGGGGGTTAGTTCCCCAGGGTAAACCATGGTAAATACTGTAGCCTTGCATGGCGGGATCATGACAACCCTGATAACCCTGTATGTATAACGACGGTTCGAAACCAGTTCCGAACCGTGGCATTGTGCACATCCAGCAGGATTTCCGGAGAGACCTGTAGCCATAGTAAAAATCACCGATCTTATGGGTAAACCAGCTACTAATGGTGGATCTTCCATGATTTTTATGGGTCGACCAGCTAGTAATGCTGGATTTTCCACTTCCTGGCTGGTGTGCAACTGTATCTCTCAGCGGGCCCTTATCTGGGTTCATTTCTGGCTTCCGGCAACCTCCTTTGAGAATCTGGCCACGCCTGACCTGTCCAGTGCGAACTGGTAGTACCAATGGAGATATCACAAACAAGGTGCCGGCAACATAAATATACATATTATATATATGTGTATGAATCAATATAAGAATATGTGAGTATATACAACGAAGATCAGGCTGAAACTGGGCATGCAGCAATTGTAGGATGACATGGAGAGGTATTGTCCTCAACCAGAAAGACTGGTAGCTACAGTAACTGCGGATCACTGGTAAAACCCCGGGCTAGTCCTCTAACCCTTGCGGCTCCCAACCTGCAACGCGAGACCTTTTGTCTTGCACACACGCTGGTTGGAGTCCCATGAGCCTAAATGGAGAGCGAATGCCGTCGGTCTCAATCAAGTCAGTTGGCACTTCCACATCTGCACTGATACTATTTCTTCCTGACTTGATTCCCTCACTTTCCACGATACCCTTTGGATTTGGCTTGAGCTGATGTCGCGGGTACCGCATCATTCACTTGCGTCCAGCTCTCTTCACTCACTCCTGGAGTCATGGCCATCAACTCGCGAATCATGTCTGAATCTGCATCAAACTCCTTCAGGAGGTACTCCAGTAGGCGGTTCTTCCAAGCCGGGTAGTTGTACAACTTCCTGGCAACTTCATGAGAGATCTCTGCGATTGCGGCCTTGAACTCATCCTCATCCGGAGTAAAACGACTTGACACCTCTGGGATGAACTCGGCATACACACTCTTCATATCATCACTTCCACTTGGTTCCTTCTGAAGCATCCAGAAAGAAACAGGTCGGCAGCCTTGAAACTGTTCATGGCCGTTCCCCATGTTTCCGATCCTTCCGGAAGTGGCATCACCCGCTTGTTGTCGATGAACATGCGATATACCTCCAGCACTTGCTTCAGGTTCTCTTCAGCCTGGTCCAAGTAGGCAGCTCCGGTGCTCACTGTGATCATCTGGGTTGTCTTCGTGAAAGTCAGAGTGACTTTCAGCTCAACACCTTTGAACCTCTTGGATGACATGCGGTGCAAAGGCATCTTGATTTTGCAGGACGCCTGGTTCTGCACGATGTTGTCAATGAACTCGCTTTCATCCTTTGTCCAGACACTTGTGACTGCCTCGAAGAGGGCTCGGACTTCCTTCTCTGTCAGGCCGTGAGTACTGACCTTCACCATGCTTGGGGAGGCCACGGGCTCAACAAAGTGAACAAAACTTTCACGAGGTCCTTTCAACCGTTCAAAGGCTTTTCGAGCTGCCTCCCGCTGTTGGGGAAATCTTTGCTGGCGCTTGCTCCGTTCGGCTGCGGCTGCTTCCATCATGACACTCTCTTCGCACAACTGGTACTGGGAAACTTGCAGTGCAGCCCTAAGGATATCCATTGCATCTTGATTCTCCTTGGTTAAGGCATCTGCTAACTGCAACCAAGTAGGGGCCCATCTAATGGTTCCAGAAATGCGGCGAAGGGTTTCCTTGATGATCACCAAATCAATCGCTACCCGTTTATCTGACACTGATCCGGGCGGCGAAAAGCTCTGAAGGTGATCAAAGATGGACTTGCAATCGATCACAGCCTGTGGATGAAATCGGCTGAGGGTGCTTTCTCTCCTAGCCAAGGAAAACTGCTGGTCTGAAGCCTCGGCTAAATGGCATGCTATCCATTCAAGGTGGCCTAGGCCGTCCATGAGCACTTGCGATTCCCCCGCAAATGTTGATCCAACCACTCGTTTCAACCTGTATGATTTCCATGTCGCAGCTCCCCATGGTGCGGCATGACCCTGTCGTAGATTGTCATTGGACACACCAATGATATAGCCTGCTTGGGTTCCATTCTTACTGGCATTCCCGAATGCTGCATCACTGTGAAGGCACAAACGAAGCTCTGTCATTGGAATGGGTAGGATCTTCCACTCCAGGTTTCGATACTGTCTTGCCCTCCGAGTTACATTGGCTACGGTTCTGGCTTGCTTTAGCATTGGGTTTGGCAACATGTATTGACATTGGCTCACTTGAACTGCTAAGTCAGGTCGGGTTTCTTTGGCCAACCACAGTGCTGAACCTAACACTGACTTCAAAGACTTTGCCTCCTGCTTGTTCACCGGACCATCACCACGCGGTCTCACTTTTGGCCGGGGGAGCTTGTCAGCGAAATCTGCCTGCGACACATGGATTATGCCTGTCTCTGTATCCTGTCGCAGCTCGGACCCGCAGAAAGTTCCTTCATGCATCTGCCACTTTCCGAATGGGAAGGTTTTGCGAAGTGTGGCGAGACGTTCTGTGAAGTACTTCCCTCTACCGCCAATGATGACATCATCCACATGAACACCCATGATGCCACTGAGAATTGTTTTTGCATGGCCCTCTTCAACCACTTTCTCCCACAGCATAAAAACACATGGATCTAGCTTCGACTGTGTCCAGTGCTGGTTACACACAGTATCCCGATAGTTGACAAACCAAGCTTGTGGGGAGTCGTTCAAACCGTACAGTGGACGAATGACCTCAAACAATTCATGATTCTCATATCCTGGCATTGGGACCCCACGGGGGGCTCTCAAAAACAGGCGTTGGACTCTGGTGAACTGCTTGGTCTCTAGAAAAGCTCCTGTCACATCTCCAAGCTGCAAGTCGAATCGGTGGCTGGCAATTACCTGCAACACTGTGTAACGGCCATTTGATGATATGGTTGGTGACTGTGTTTTACCATTGCGGACTAAATGGAACAGGTCTGGGTCCTTATCACCTCTAGCTGTCCATCGAGCTTTCACTTTCTTGCTACCATCATCATCTACTTTTTCAGTGAGCACTACTCGGCTTTCAAGGATCCGATCTGGACAGCTTCTCATCACTTCTGCAGCCTCTGCCTTGTCCAGAGGACGGAGAGCATTTTTGTCTTTGATCACTGTTGTGAGCTCCTTGTCCATTCCTTTGCGAATCATCTCCTTTCCTTCCGCTGTGGTCCATTCATTTGACCGAGGATTCAGTTCTCTTCGACCTCCTGCTAACAAGACTTCACCATCAGCAATTGTCAAGACGAAATTGCTCTCATCTGCATCTAGCCCTGAAAGAGCTACACAGCAGTCGGCTGATTCTGTGATGAAATCAACGCTAGGCGGTGGTGGCATCGCAGGTGGGAACTGTTGTCCCCCAACGTGTTGCTGGCCATCAGTCCGTGGTCGCTTGGATTCTGGCAACACTTGGTTTGGATGCTGATGCATGCTGGGATGAAGTCTAGGATTTGGTCTTGGGTGCCCATCTAAACGTTCTGCTCTCTCCACGGACTCTGGGACCTGCTCCCGTTGGCTCGGGGACAGCTGTGCAAGCTGCTCCTCATGCGAAGGGATTGATCCAGTACCCGAACTCGGTACTAGAATGGGCGATTCTCGCCCCAGGCCTGGTGGTGTCACGACTTCTTGCTGTGACGGTGGAACTGCAGATGCTGATGATGATGAGGATGAACCAATTGACGAAGGCATGCTAGGTTCCTGGTTACTGGGTGGCTGCTCTGCTTCTTGGTGAACTGTCGGTTCTGTCGATGGCCTATCCAACAATTGTTGGGGTGGTGTATCTTCCTGGGAAATATCAAGAAAACACTTTTGGCGTCGATTCTCACCACCGACCTCTGGATGCAGATTCACTGCGGCAGCACGGAGATCCCGAACTAAGAACTTGTCTGCTTCCTGTTCTTCAATGGTCCTAAACCGCAATTGCTCAGCTGAACACTTGATCATTGCTCCAGGCATTGAAACCCAATAATGGTTCCCATTGACTCCTGCAACTATTCCAGGACCTCTCCATCTAGCATGACTGCGTTTTCCAGGGATTCCCCGGCCACGTCTCCACACAGCTACCTCATCACCGGGCTGGAACGATCGGTGAGGGCGAGGTCTGGCATTCAATGCTGTCCTTGCTGCTTGTTGATCCAGCTCTGTGATCACTGCCTTACGTGCTTCTAGGCGAGCTTGCTGAGAGAACTGTGCCATTTCATCCATGATGATGGTGCTATTGGTGACTACATTTGGTTCTGACATGGGGCACAACAGATCGTCTCCTGGGAACTCAGGGTCACGGCCTAGAACTATTTGATAAGGACTATGTCCACCCCTACGGAGAAGGCTGTTCTTGGCTTCTACGGTGCAATCTACACATTCTAACCATTCCTCGTAGGTCTGTGGCTGCATGGTGTCAAGGACTTTGGCCAAAATGCTTGCCATGCACTTCGACGTCTCCAACCTGCTCTGGCGCTTGGCCTGGTACGTCAAGCACAACTGTCCCATCTCTCTCTAGAGCGTCAACAAAAGGCTGTCCTAGGTTACATCTGGAGGCGTCGAATTTGATCCATTTGGGGCGACCATAAGCCCTTGTCCAGGATTGCCGATACAGTCGCCGGATCACATCTGATGATTCATTTTCTCTGAAGGGCGTCATCTGCTGTAACCCTGAAGCACGGCAAACGATGTTGAGTGCCTTGATGCGTTCCCCTGACTTGAAACCGGGCAGCCATTTCACATCTAACCCAATGTATCTTAAGGGGGCAACATCTTTTGGCACAGTGCTATTGCGAGTGATCTTCGGCTCGGCACGGGCATCACACACTGGACATGTGAATTGTCTCACTAGATTCAGCACTTTATCCTGGGCACCAGCATGACGAAGGATGCGAATGAGGTCTGTGTTTGATGCGTGTCCTAAATTTTCATGCATCTTCCTAACAGCCTGCAACACCTTTCTCTTGGATTCGGGTTGCAATCCAGTGTTATCGGGAACCTCCTCTTGTTCTCCTATCACGGCATAACACAGTTGGCATGCTTCCTCCCGGAGAAAACCCGCTAAGATGGCTCGAATCAACTGTTTGGGATACACCTGAGTCTGCACGGACCGTGGCAGTCCTCCGGAAGAGCCTTCCACCACCTGATGCTCATGTTGTCCATCGCAATGAAAAGGCACCAGCTGCGTTGCAACTCCCAGTGAAGAAGTCATGAATCGCCAGCTCTTCCCATAGCGCTTTCCCGTCGTGGCATCGAACATTCAACGAGCATAGGGATACTTCCAGGATGGCCGGATTGGATTCGTTCACGAAGCGCACCAATGCGGGAAGTGACCATGCCTTGGTCCTGTTGGAGCTCTCGAAAACGTAGTGCTTCCCGTTCTCCAACTGCCGTCTGGCCATCTTGATGCACCAACGCACCATAGACTTGGCTTCGAGCACCTCTCGCTCGAATGCCTGCAGATCTCGACGTCGGTCATCTGGCGTCAGGTTCTGCAGTGCACTCAACGGTCCACAAGGGGGACACATCAATAGCAAGTCCGGCTGGGCCTGCTCCACGAGTTGTTCTGCTGCTGCACGATGATCGTGCTTCGCCCAGTCCCATCCAGATGAAAAGTCCAAAGCTCCCACGGACTGGAAGCCCAAACTCTCCGATTGCTCAGCAAAGCGTCCTGGGCAGAACACCTCCATGACTCGTGGTCGTTGATGATGTCCTTGGGCTCGAAGGGCATCTTGCATGTCTCTCATCAGCTTCTTGCGCTCATTGGCTTTGAGCACTCCCCACTTGCCTCCGTCATCTTCGTCCTCCCTCTCTGGCGTAGATGGACTCTCATGGGCAGCACCACTCTCCATGTCATTCGCTTCCTGAGCTTCTCCTTCTGAGACGATGACATCTGAGTCCTGCGAGTCCAGGTCCATGTCTCCCGTGGTCATGAGCACCTCTGTCACCCCCATCACATCCACCTCATCTGACTTGAATGGCTTGACATTGACCATGTCCGTCTCACAGAGGTTGATCTGATACGAACCACTTTTGGTTTCATGCAAAGTGGTCTGAATCCCAGCCTTGGTGAAATGAATGACGTTGTTCACCAGGTCGATGTTTGCCCCCAGAGCTTTCAAGAACCTCTTGGAAATCAACAAGGGCACTCGACCTTTGACCACGCTCACTCGCATCTTCAATGGTCTTCCTTGAATGTAGATCGGCAACTCCACTCGACCGATCGCTTCATCCATGCTGCCGTTTCCATAGCGGAACACCTGCTTCTGATTCGGCAGCCACACTGTCTTCATTCCTTTGGGCTTCAAGACCTCTTCATGTCGACGAAGAGTGTCCTCTCCAATGAGGCCTCGTCCACAGCCTGTGTCCACCACACCAAAACCTGGCGGATGAGTCAGGCACTGTTGGCTCTCCGACAAGTTCACTTCGCCCTCATCTTCCTCATCCTCATCAATGACCATCACAGGATCGGAGCTCTGTGATCCTTCAGGTTCGTGTTCTTCTGCAGGTTCATCCTGATTGGCCTCCTCGTATGCAGCCAACAGGTCATTGATCATGCTCGTAGGGTCCTCATAGCTTGCTCTCATTGCGGCATAGAGAGCTTCCTCCAGGTCTTTGGCTTCCTCCTCCAGCTGTTCCTCTGCTGGGTCATCATAGTGGACCTTCTTCTCCTTGTAGAAAATGGTCTCTCCTGTCCAGTCTCTTCCAAGATCTCGGTGGGTCTCCGAAGGGTACTTCCAATTGGCGGAGTGGATTTCCTTCATGGGCTCATTCTGCATCTGGATTCGAGTTGTGCGGGCAATGCTCAGCTCCTTCACGTCCACTGGGCACGAGGATTTTGCCGGAGAGAAAAGAGATCTCCTCGGCAGCACATGCTTTCGGATCACCTTGTCATCCTCTGTGATCCAGTAGTCACGTGGTTTGCTCTCCCGTTGTGTGACCACGGCATCGATTTCGCTGACATTCACCCAATCGTCTTCGGATCCTTCAGCAGGCTGCACCATGTTCACAAAGTTCACCTTGGCACTCTTGACACTTGAGCTTGCACTGGAGGTGACCTTCTTGGTGCAGTTGCGGCTGAAGTGGCCCACCTGCTTGCATTTGAAGCATCGAACACGGGTTTCCAACTTCCTCACATCTCCTTTCGTTGGGAAACCTCGTGTCAGCTTCTCTTTCCAATCTTGGCCCTGGTCTCCTTCCAAGACAGCAGTACTTCAATGGCGTCCTGCTCATCGATCGGCTCGCCCTGCTCCACATCATCCTGGATGTCGCCAGCCACCATTGCGATCTGCTCATCTGTGGCCACGTCATCATCCTCTGCATCGGCCACCACATTGACTGCAGAACGTCCTTGGTGGAGTCCTTCAGGGTAAGTCGTTCGACTTGCTGCCACAATGTCGCTCTCTTCATAGGAACGGCGGGCTGCCGCTAACACCACTGCCCGTCTCTCTGGTGTCAGCTTTGCAAACCTCAAGACCATGTAGCCTCTCGCCACCGATGGGAAGCGAATGCCTTCCGCTTCAGCCTGTTGAAAGGCTGTCCTCACTTTGCCTGTGAAGGAGGCTGTGCTCTCTCCTCTGTCGACCTTCAAGTCGAAGACTGCGTCCAAGACCTCTCCAAGTCGGTCGTGAGAGGCTTCCTCTGGGTACCTCTCATCCAAGACCTGAAAAATCACATCTTGGCCTGCGATCTCTTCGATCTCGGACATGTCAACGGCATCGAAGGCTCGGAGGGCAGCACCGTCCAGCAGTGTATACAACACGGAACCAAACGCGTCCTCCTTCATGCCCTTTGAGGATTGGACCTTCAGATAGGCCCTTGCCCATCGCTTCCATTGACGATACTGCTTCGGTGGATTGTCGCCGTCCCCAGCGAAACGTCGCACCTGCGACTCCGATTTGCCAGTCTCCATGGCGTCTGCCCCCGCAGGGGCTCCGCTACCAGTGCGGATCACTGGTAAAACCCCGGGCTAGTCCTCTAACCCTTGCGGCTCCCAACCTGCAACGCGAGACCTTTTGTCTTGCACACACGCTGGTTGGAGTCCCATGAGCCTAAATGGAGAGCGAATGCCGTCGGTCTCAATCAAGTCAGTTGGCACTTCCACATCTGCAGTAAGCGTTTCATTCCTGCCAACTCTTTGCCAATGTCATTTATGAATAGCTTGCAATCCCCATCAAAAAGCAGCCAAGTTGTGTTTAGCTTTGTATTTGGGGACGTCACGAGTAGCAATCCTAGCAAGCACACTTAGTTGTGCTTACGTAGGTGTCCCTATACGATCCGATTGCTGGTGACTTGGGGTGTCACAACCAGTGAAGCGCCATTGCCAAGTGAACGACCCTCACCGGACCTTCATGCAGCAACCGCGGCAGGTGCATCTCATCATAGGGATGCCCGCAGCGACGAGCCATGACGTGTCTAGGTTTGCTAAATAAGGGGAGGCTGGGACAACTTGAGAATCCACGAAGAAACCCGATGAAACAAGCTAAGAACATGTAAGAACCCGAGTTGAGGGAAATTCTCAGATCTACGCTGGAACCTTCTGGCCGCTGAATGTTCCAATTCTTTATTGATCAAGCAGCAGCTCAACCAGCAATACTGATGACTTAAAACAGAGCCATGACGGCTTCTGTGTCCCTCATCTCCGGCCGCTTATCCCTTGCCTTTCAATTTCAGTTTGACGTTCAACCATGTCCAACCATGTCCAACCTTATCCAACCATGTCCAACCATGTCCAACCATATCCAACCATGTTCAACCATGTTCCACCAAGCACGCCCGTTAGCATTTGAGAAACCATCTGCTGCAGGGTGCCCGGCTTGGACCCGTATGGCTGCAGTCGCTCCATGGGTGGGTCGCGCATGACTCATGGCCCCCAAACAACGCTGTGGAAGACCTTGTCATCAGCAGTTCAGCAGTTCCAGTGCGATAGGACCTCCCAACTGAGCAATTCCCAACCAACTGAGGATTGCTGCTGCTTGTTGGTTCACCCTGCATGGTCAATGATGCTGGGTGATGCTTGGTGATGCTGGATGCGCAGAGGTTGAACGGGCAACAGCACCTACAAGGATCGGTTCTAGCAAGCCTTGTCGCACCATCTGATCCCTTGTGCCGACCCAACTGGGACATCCAACTGACCCCTACAAACCCCTCGGGTTTCAACCAGGATGGTGCGGCGAAATGACTGAATCCATGACTGGTTGGTGGTTAGTTGCCCCATCCCACGAGTATGCATAGTGAGATAATCAGCCCACAGGCATGGTTGAAAATTAAAAAGGAAACCACCAACCAAATCAATGTGAGGCCAGTGTTCAAACATGTTCAAGCAAATCCTGTGATCAAACGGTACTATGGACAGAAACCAAGCAAACAAATCACACTAGCTTGGGCCACTGCCAAAACATCAAACATTTGGACAAGCATTCCCAATTCTTTATATGCCCCTCTCGTTTGAACAAAACATGAACCTCCACATTATTACGAGAACCAATGCCACAATTCCCTTTTCAGATATCCAGCTCTACATTTATGAATGCCATGTGTGCGTCTGCTTGTAGATATAAGGCCCCTGGTTTGTATTATTTGATATTATTTGGCGTGCCTAGTTTGCAACCCATCACACTACCAATCATCCAAGCATCCATCGCCATGTCACTAACCAAAATCAACCAATATCAACCAGAGTTCAGCCAACATTGACCAACATGCACCAACATCGACCAACCATCATTGGCCAACCTCAACCGAGATCAGCCAACCTCAATGGACCAACCCACCAAAACAACCAACTAGCCAACCAATCAAACAACCAATCAGGATCAAAACCCACCAACGGATCAACATCAACCAATCCGAATCAACCACTCAAACATAGATTTTCCCCGGCCCCAGCCGGCTGGTCCCAAGGCGAAGCACCGGGACCAGGGGACCTCTTCCTCGTCCAAGCGCCCATCAAGGCACTGTCGTCGACACCCGGAGAGCTGGATGTATGACCTGGAGTGAAGCTGTGCTGTCGGTAGCCGGCAACAAATGGTTACTAATGGATACTAATGGAGGTTGCTAGTGGCTTACTCATGGGTTGCTAGTGGGCTACTGGTGAGTTGCAGCTTACGAATGGCTTACGAATGGCTTACTACTGGAATGCTAATGGCTGGCTGATGTCTGATGAGGATGAAAAATAACCCTAGTGAATAGTGGGGGTGGCTAACAAGGGGGTGAACAGTGAGGACCCAACCTGGGCCAGCCCCAGGATTCAGCTCAAAGGTATGATTGTGAACAGTGAGTTGGCTGCTTATGGGATGCGAACCGCCTAGGATACTGGCTACTGAACCACAGCCACAAGCCACAAAGCAAAAAGTGGTGGACATTGCTACTTACGAGGCTGCAAAAAGAGTCGGTTTCCGTCAAAACCTGCTTGCTTCGCAGTCCCAACATCGACCACCATCAAGCAATCATCAATCACTACTATATCACCACAACTATTGATTATGAACCACTGGTAGCCAGTAGAACCAGTACATAATTCTAAAGCATCATGCTGGACCATCCCGAACGAGTCCCTGCTGGCTGAGTCTCCCCGCTGGCTGGTGCAAGTTCCAATGAACTTCTCTTGCAGCGTTCCGTGGTAGGTCACTTTGCCTCCAGGGGTGTCGCTTCGTCAGAGCTCTTTCCATCAGCGATTCGAAGCCAGTGACGTGGACGTAGCTGTTTTCACTCATCATCCCCCAAACATCATTGAAAATGGCTTCTTTCACCAGCCAGGTCCAAAATTGCCTGGCAATGAACCAAACAAAAAGGTGTTCTTATTGTTTTTGCAAAGTCGTTACCCGTCATGGACCATTTTCAATAAATATGATCCAGTCTTTGCAAGCATTGACCATGAAATAGACGTTGCTTCACCATTACAAAACCATTCAGAAGCACCCTACCAAACAGCAGTAGCTTCTAAATGTTTCAAAATGTTCATCGTGGCTTTCAAACTGCCAATCCGCCCAGCCGAAACATCACTCGCACCTAGCTGAGGATGCGTGTATTGCACGCTCACATAGGCCTCGAGATCGTGAGAGCAACCAAACTTCTTCTGTGGCCAAACCTGTGTTGCCGTCCCTACCAGTAGAATAGCTGGGTGTCACCGACCGCACCAGGAACAACGGAGATAGAACCTCAACCGATCAAAACAGTCTACAGTTTCTATATTTCATTGGTTGGTTGCTTGGGCTTAGGGGTCTTGTTCTCTCAAGTACTACCGGAGTCCCTAGAGTGATGCCTGGGCAAACCATGACCACACTTGTGACTCGTTCTTGTCCGCGGCTCCTCAATCAGCATGGGATAGTCGTGCTTCATAACCATGGCTATTATGCATACATGTTTACCATCCTTATGAGTTTCAATGACGTGATGAATCCGAATTCTGACCCGAGTTTATGCCAATACGCTGTCAACCATTAAAGAATGACCTTGTTACCCAATGTTTGGCCCCACTCTTTCGCGAAGCTCCCCCCGTGCCATTTGGTCTTGGCACTCGGCTGCATGGCACTGTTGCCACCAATAACTGTCAGATTGGCAATGGGAGATCCATATCAACAAAGCACCATCATATTGATCCTAAATAGCTTGTGACCTACCATCAAACATGCGGGTTCATGAAGAATAGCGATGATTATCACTGTTCATTGAATGAATACCAGTGATGGTCACTGTTCGGAATCACTGACGTCGTACAATAGCAACTGCAATCAGTGAACAACGATCAAATCACCATCGGTGGATCAAGATCATTTTCCAGCATCATTACAACCAATCAATGAATGATGCCGCTGAGAATTACCTGCAATGACAAGTAATCACTACACTATCAGTGAATCACGATCATCGTTTCTCTACCTCTGGTGTCATGGCAAGCAAATACTACCGTTAACATCCACCCTCGACGCACAAAGATAATAGCGGCTACATGCGGCTACCATAAACTCAATCCATAAGAATCATAGTTGATCATAGTTGTCAACAACTCCCATCAATTCATCACCACAATTGCCACCACAACAACCGAATCCCGGGATCCCCCAGGCGGGAGATCCCAAGGGGAACCCAGGAGCGATCCGTGCCGTCCCAGTGGCTCCCTCGTCGATCCTTAGCAACTCTTTGGTCACGTCCATCGTCGACCTGGGCGTGGCCACCGTTGACCCGTCGGCGTGTGAAGTGCATGACTTGGTTGCCATCTCTTAATGGAGATGACTTAAGCTACTAGTGATAGCTAGTGTTTTGATAGATGATGAATTCATTGAGATACCTAATGATCATTAAGCTGCTGGAGATGATCATGGATGATTTTGATGGATTCAGTGCATTGAGATGATTTTTGTTGTAACAGTACTACAGTACCGTAACATGACTCATCATTGCACCGGTCAATCTGCTACACCTCGGCTGCACCCAGAGGACCACGAACCCACAACCAACCAACATTTGAACACTGTAACTTCAGCTTGTCAGCTGCAATGCTCAAGCTGGATGATCCATGGAGCTCCACAGCCATGAACGTTCGCATCCCTGGCGACCATTTGGTACAGCAATATTTGGGCCAGGGCTTGGTAATACATTTGGGCACATGAATCATGTTCCAAACCACCAACCAGATGAGCTCCCACAATGCGAGAGAGAGAGACAGCCTTGGGAATAGAACAGCGACTGCATTTCTTTGCTCGGGTCATACTCATTTCTGGGGTCGTCATCAACCGGCATAGCTGCGACACTGTCTTGGACTAGCCTCAGCACTTGATGAAAATTTTGTCCTAATCAATGGAATCCATAGTCGTTGCAGTCTGCAATACCGAAATCCAATGGCCATTTCTCCTTCATCACTGATTCCCTTACCCATGGGAGACACCCTGCTCCAGCCATTTTTTGCCCGAAGTATCAACTGGTGGCGCTCAATGGGGCCCAACGTGCCACCAGTGGCCTCCCATGTTTGCAGCCAAAAAAAAGAGATCTACCATACTTGCTATCCAACTCTTGCCTCGCTAACCAGCGAACCACTTAGCTACTGGCTGATTGCATTCCGATGATAAACCCCTCTATGGTTGTGTTAACCCAACCCATCATAACCCACTTAGCTACTGGTCATCCAACGATTGCCCTGTAAACCGTTCACCCACTGGATGCTACTAGATGGTACATGGTTGAACCCAAGTTGGACCGTATAACTCACTCCTACTATCACCTACTATCACCCACTGGATGCCACTGGATGACTGCCATCCAACGTCCCAGTTTTTGGATCCATCGCCATGGTTTGATCAACCTCCCCACAGCGTCCAGGCACTCGGAGGACTTCAGCCCCGGCAGCAGCAAGTGCTCGGGGACACCCGGCACGGCCGGGTGCCCGCCTTGCGACGGGAGAATGACCAGGGTGAATGGTGGGTTCATGTCAGTTGATGATGGATGGTTGGCTTGCAACTAGGCTAATTGATGATTGATGAACTGGTGATTGGTTCGGAAAATGGTGAGGTAAATGATTAGGAAATGGTTAGTTCATGGGTGAATGGTGGTTAGTTTGCTGGCTAATTAACATCGACTCACATTGAATGACCATGGTTCGCGAATGATGCCTAGAAGGGGCTGATAAGCTGGTGAATGACCTGGCTTAACTATAGCTGAGAATGCTATAGAATGCTAAGTGATGGCATATGACGGCAAACTGTTGATGCTGGTTCTTGATGGTGGTCCGTGATGGCTGTTGGTTGGAGCTTAGGAGTGGCAAAAAGGCGGGTGGCTTTCATACAGTTGAGTGCTGACACGTGGGTCCTGTTGCTTTTGGTGATCTTATTGCCCAGGTAGTACTCCCAACAAACTAACGAAAGAGGCACCTTCAAGAATATGAAGCAGGTGCAAACCGAACCATAAATGGATGGCAAGCGCAGAAACAAATTCTACCTAAACCCACCCCGAGAAGTGCCAAGACAGTTGGTTGACGACTTGAATGGAAGCTGCTGCGTCGGGTGACCCAACTGTTGTGCTGCTCGGTCTTTGGCGCAGCCCTTGGGAAGTATATGCGGTAGCCTTTGGTGGGTTTCTTCTGCAAAGGATTTCGGCCTTCATCCGCCAATTGAATGCCATGAACTGAGCACCCTGTGGGGAGACTGCCATCAATATGCGAAGACTTACCTATTGGGAGTGGTGATGTTCTAACCAGCCATGGTTGCACGATTCCCCAAGTGCTGATCACTAAACATCAAGATCTGCCAGGTGGTGATCAGGTCGCGTCACCACTGGCCATGTGTGGCTGGCCCACCGGTAAACCACTAGGCTGTTGGGTGATGTGAACGCCTCTCTGCCTGATCATGATCTGGTTGAAACATGCTGAAAGCAAGGGTGTTGTACAGTATCCGATAGATGGTGTGACCAATTCCAATGTGTTTGTCGCTAGCCCCTGCCCTCAGTCAACCAGAACAAACCCTCAACATACGACTGTCGCCAAGCATGTGTCATCACTATAATCAGGAGAGCGCCAATGACCCTAACTCACCATGCTCATTCAACCATCACCACTTTCAAGCATTGACAAGCTATGATTCCCAATTCTTACTCAATATTGGCAATGTTAGGAATCAACATGCCATCATTGACCCTATCTAAGCCCCGTTGACCGTCAACAACATGGTCAAGTAACAACTAGTGACCATTCGCTGACAGCTGGTAGCCTTTCCCAACGCACTATCATCAACGTACACCTATGCCAGGCATGATTAGCTTATGATCTGCTACTGTTGATGATCAGTACACACCATGAACTTTTTTACCTACCCGAAGACCAGCAAGGACCGTGATCAAAGATCAACCATCCCCAAGCATCAACCATCATTGACCCACATCAAGAATGATATTGACCCACCAACAATGAGCCAACAATAAGCAATCATTTAACCATCATGAACCATGATCAACATGTTATTATCATCCCGAACCATCAGCATGAACCATCATGAACCCGCCATCATCCTCAGCCATTATTAACATGTCATTTCCCACCAACCATCCTGACCTATCGAGTCCACTTTGGCGCCTTTCGCGGGCTCTTCGGCCTCACTCTCCTGGAGAGTGATGCTTGACATTGGTCCGTAAATGCTGATGTTGATGAAGGTTGATATAGAGTGGTTAGTTAATGATGTTAGTTCAACAAGGTCAGTTGACATCCTGATGTTCATAGACGTTAGTTTTATTTCCTGGTGAGTTAGTCATTCTGTAAGATCACTGGTTCGTTATAATTTATGATGAATCATGAGAGGTCTAGAACTAATGGTCACTCAATGTTTAATAGTGGTTAATCATAGTGGTGAATCATGTTTGGTCAGTGGTTAATTCCTGGTTGATCGAAGAATGGTTTTTGATGGTGGGCTCATGGTTGATAATGGTTGGCAGTGGTGAATCAATTTCTGGAACAGCTTTCTTGTTTACGACCCCTGGCGATATTGCACAATAATGGCTAGTTATATAATAATGTTCATCAGCAATGAATGTATCGACCTTTAAATCAACCATTGATCAACATGATAACTTCTGATGGTGCGCCATGGTCATTGGTGGTGGAAGGCTGTCCAACAAGAATAACCGTTGCTCAGCCGGTGGTCTTTGAATGGCAGGCAATGGTTGCTTATTGTTGATTATGGTTGGCTATAGTTTGTTACAGTTGATTCTGGTTAATTGTAGCTGGTTTGAGTTGGTTGTGCTTGCTATAGTTGGTAATTGTGCTTGAATATAGTTGGTAAGAGTTGATTGTGGTTGGATATAGTTGGTTAGAGTTGATTGTGCTTGAATATAGTTGGTAATTGTGCTTGAATATAGTTGGTAAGAGTTGATTGTGGTTGGATATACAGTAGTTGGTTAGAATTGATTGTAGTTGGTTGTAGCTGGTTTGAGTTGATTGTGGTTGGTTATAGTTGGTTGGAGTTGATTGTGGTTGGTTGGTAGTTGGTTTGGGTTGATTGTGGTTGGGTGTAGTTGGTTTGAGTTGATTGCTGTTGGTTATAGTTGGTTAGAGTTGATTGTGGTTGATTGACTATGCTTTGCTTGTAGCAGCTAGCAAGTAGGCAGGGGCAACCTGTCAGAAACTAGCCAAGTGCTGCTGACCATCAAAAAATAGATATTATATATATCATTATATAATGAATCGGTATGGTTCTCGTTTCATCATTGGCCATTGGGTATGTCATGATATGCATCGATGGTTGAGAATGGCGAACATGGTTCATTCATTCATTCATGAGTCATGACTGTTGGTAATGGCAAATGATGATTGGTATCGGTGAGTGATGGTCAATTCTTGACGTCATATGATGGCAAATCAACTTTGATTGACGTAAATGATTGCTAACATTGATCCCGGCATTGGCTTGCATGATGCTTCATAATGGTTTATGATTCATTTATGATGCGTGGAACTGGTCAAGAACGGATTCCACTTGTCACAACGTGATCTTGTGTGGCTCTCGGTGTCGCAAAGTCCTCATCGCTGTCGTCATCCTTCATCCCTGTAGCGGGGTAGCGGGGCTGCATCGCGCCCAGCAGTTTCCAATGCTCTCAAGTTGCAAAGGATATGTTTGTTTGTTTGCTTTTTGTTTGTTTGTTTTCCTGTTTGTTTGTTTCCTTCCCTGCGCTTAGGAACGAGTGCCCCCAAGGCCTATGCTTCAGGCTGCAGGCGAAATGAAGAAAAGGAGGATGAGACCAAAAGCCAACTTGTTTGTGTTTTCTGAATATGGCTTGAAATGGGCAATATTATAGCAATATTGGTTTCAAACTGTTATACCAGGTAGACACCAAACAAGTTGTTGCAATTCCAGTTGGAAAATAAAAGTCATCATGTTGGCTATTGCCCAAATCATATACAGGCAGAATATACTTGGAATAGAAATTGCAAGCCCCCGATTTTGCCTTCTGTCGTCGCATCTGTTTAAGTGGGAGACAAAAGGGAGACATTTGGGAGGCTAATTCAGGCAAATGGGAAACAAATGCGGGACAGATGGCCGACAAATGGGAGACTTGACTGTAACCACATTGGCACTACTTGGGGACCACAGGAACAACATGTGATTCTGTCGAACTTTGGATTGGACAGCTTGCACCTCAGAGTTCAAAACCAACAAGCCCACAATCATTCGAGCATGGTTGTTTGATCCATGTGATGGGCACCCGACGGCAACAAGTGGGGTGGTCCACGCATGAAATATCCTTCAAGTTGGGAGTTTCGCTTGAGAATTGCTAATAACCTGTGATGGCAAACTGGGGTTGCAAAACTTTTACGGACACGCCCTGTTGGTTCATCTCGCCCCAGAAGCCTTGAATGGTCGCCACCAAAAGTGGCTTGGGGAAATCTCCGCCACTCTTGAAGGACATGAATGAGCTTTCGTGTGCTCTTGAGACAGGGGAAGACACAAAGTCGCCAAGGATTTCTTGGCAACCAATCCAACCATCATCCCCCCCCCTGGCCTTTGGCCGCCATCATGGCCATTCCCATGGCCATCCTGGCACAGTGCACTTTGTTGGGCAGGGCAGATATGGAAGCACCAGGAG
>VSDK01011882.1:54111-71611 GCA_009767595.1 Symbiodinium kawagutii
TCCGCCGCATCCGCCGCATCCGCCGCATCCGCAGCATCCGCCGCATCCACAGCCACAGCCACCACAGCCACCACAGCAGCCACAGCCGCCGCACGGGCAACCGCAACCACCACAGCAGCCACAACCTGGGCAGCAGCCGCAGCCACCACAGCCACAACCGCAACCACCGCAGCCACAGCCACCGCAGCCACAGCCGCAACTGCAGCCACCACAGGGGCAGGCACAGCCGTCACAGGAGCCACAGCCATAGCTGCCAAAGCCTCGGCTTGCAGGTGAAAAGCAGTCCTCAAATCTGGGGACAAATGTGGATGAAATGGGGCCATGCTCAATGCCGAATGCATCAGAACACATGTCACATTCCTATTCCTATGCTGCATTATACCATGAGATGCCAGCAGCAACATTGGCGAATGGTGATGGCGCCAAGGTTTTCTACGGAACATGTGAGAGGGAACGTCCAAACAATGGGAAGATGTGGGTTCCGGAGCCGTCAAGGCTCAAACCCCAACAACTGGCTCAGCATGTGCGCAGATGTTTGAAGCCCGCACTAATTCTGACACATATGTTGCACATGCATGCGCATGTGCTCAGAAAATGCATGCATACGTACATACATTCGTAGGTGGGCAGGTAGGTATGTAACTATGCATGTGTAATTGTGCATGTGCGTATGCATGTGTAATTGTGCATGTAAGCATGTATGTATGCATGCATATATGCAGGTTTCTGTGCATGTGAGCATAAAAACCTCGGAACCTGAGCATATACAATTTGCTCTGCTTTTCCCTGCTTGAAATATCAGCACATCCATACATGCGGACCGCCAACTCAACCAAGAACCTTCATGCTCACTTGGGTTTCCCCAAAAAAGTCGTGTGCAAGCCATTTTCGGTCAAGGTCAACCAGTAATAATAGCCATTGCTGACCATTATATAATGACCAATATTGACCATCATCATTGATTGTTTGATATGTTTGATTGTTGTGGGTTACCCTGCATGGGTCATTCTACTGCAACCATTTTTAGACCATTTCTACTGCAACCATTCTTAGGAATCAACAGCCAAGATTGACCGTAGACAACCATTCTTGATTATTTGTGGTCAATGCTTATCAGCCACGCCTTTTGGTCCATGAAACCCACGGCACCACAGCAATTGTTGCTTGCCCTGGGCGAATTTTGAATACGCCTGGAAAACCACGCCATGTTTTTTCCCAAAAAGATATGGTGGTTATCCGCATCAAGCAGTTAGTTTGACCATGTTTAGCCCAGGGTAACCCTTTGCAACCATTTCTGATTGGCTGCCCCATGTGCTCACCCGTTCGAAGCTTGAAGATACGCCAAATTGGTGTTTCTGAAAATAGGGGTGCCCTCAAATCATCCTTTATATCAATCATTCAATCACTGTTGGCAATGAACCAACCTTTTTTGGGGTCCCTTAGTTTGAGAGACCACCACATCTTTGAAACCACCAACCAGGTTCCTATGCCTGGTCCGTACCCCAACCCCCTGGGCGCACGGACCCACCGCTTCGCAGCTACTGACGCTGCCTCTGTCATCATATGTGGCTTTTCCCCCTGATCCAAACTGCTCCTACTTGAAAATGGTTGTTCAACTGATGGTTGATACTGGCCGATAAGGGTTGATAGTTATTAATACAGGTCGAGAATACCTAATGAGGCTTTGAAAGACAGTTGGCAATGATGAATCAGGGGAGGTCTGCATTAAAATGCATTAAAATAATCCATCACAATCAACCATTCCACTTTTTTCAGAGATTTCAAACGCAAAAAAAACCATCGACCATCGAAATGGGTCACCATTCTCATCCTTCTCCACCAGCTCAACTGGTGATTTACCGCGCCTCCAGACTCTGTTCTTGGAGGGGCAGCCTTCACTGGCGAAGGAGGGACCGGAATGACCTCCCCATGAAGGAGGGACCCGTTGCCATGCGGCGAATGCTTGGTGAAGTGACGACTGCTCACTGGTTCATTGACGGCCAATTAGTGGTTAGTAGTGGCTGGTTAATATACTACAAACAGAAAAGGTAAAATGGGTTGTTCTGGTTGGTTGATGCGTAGCTTTAATTGTCAAGAATCGGGGATGCTGACCAACAATAGTTCGGAAGCTTATGATTGGTTTTTATATATATATATATATGATCGCTTAATGCGAATCGACCCTGTGATGTGATGTAAAATCATGATATCGGAATGAGAAGCTTGAACAGAACCCATAGCACCATATTTTGCCACAAAATGTGGAAAATTGTTCGAAGCTCCAGGAAATGGTTGATGGAAAAATCTACAGGCAACCCCTGTAACCGGTGGTTGAAACAAGGGTTCTCGTTTTCCAATTTCTCCTCAACAAACCAAGCGAAAAGCGGAATCTTACTAAACTCAACCCTGTCCATGCGATCGGCAAGCAAAACGAACCAATCTCAGCGACCACGCTACACCCTGCGAAACCCAATCGTGGCATCATCGATCATGAACGGTCATGAAGCAGCAATTGGCCGGTTATTTAATCAACACCCATTGACATCATAGACCAATGGCTAAACAGTGATTGACCATTGACTAACCGGTGATTACCCCCTAGCCATGATGAATCACCATGCCTTTGATCATGGCAAAGGCACTGCCCTGCATACCACCACGTGCCAGTGGATGTTCCGTGCCGGCCCTGGCCGCACCTTCCGTGCAGCAGCGGCCGCTTGCGCGGCGGTCATTTCTTGTGACGACCTGCGATGTCTATGGGGCCAGCAAGGGCATCAACCAGTATCTTCAGCGGTGTTATTATGGTTGTGGTTGTGGTTTATGTTTATTACATTGTTGTCCTTTAATGGGTTTGTTGTAGTTCAAATAACAGCGATTCGCATCAGCAACATCAACCATATCATGGGGGTCATGGCATGGTTATGGTTAGAACATGGCGTTTTAAAACCCAAGTCCCTAGAATCCTAAGCCTGAAAACCCTAGACCCTGCAATGAAAAAAACTAAATCCATCTAAACTTTGAAACCTTGGAACCCTTAGCCCTTAAACTTGAACCCTGAAACTCTAAACCGATCTTGCACATGGCAGCAATACCGGAAAAGCTGTGCTGCGCACACATGCTTAACTAAACCCTGCTGAGAAGGGCTGCGCCAAACACTCGCACCTGGAAACCTGGAACGTGTGGAGACCTGGAAACCTGGGATGGGCTAACCCAAAAAGGTGGAAAGTAGGGGTGGCTTGCTTCCTCATCTCAAAGGGGCCCACGCTGAAGCTTTCACACACAAACCAATGATATGCGACCTCCCTCGAACAGCCCCAAATATTCCAGCTTTCGTAAAAGGAAAGCCAACTCCAGCTCTAGCAAGCTGTCGTGGCATGACGGCAACGGTGATGCTGATGGTGTTGACCATGACGATGACGTGACGATGACGATGATGACAGCGATGATGATGATGATGATGATGATGATGATGATGATGATGATGATGATGATGATGATGATGATGACGATGATGATGACGATGATGACGATGATGATGACGATGACGATGAGGAGGATGAAGCCCTCACATCCTTCAGGCGTGTGGTGGTGCCATCATTGCATCCGACTAACAGCTGCCACGCAGCCGACATGGCCGACACACCCTAAAACCATAAACCCTTGTATAACCTGAAACCCCAAACCATAAATCACTGCCTATAGCGATTGTCTTCACAGCTTCTCTGGACCGTATTAGCTTTGCACAAGATTCTCACTTTTGCACTGCCTCATTTTTTTGACTGCGCCCTCCACATGGACCATCGGCGACGCTGACCCATCGAACCCATATTAGGCTCAACTTCGCATGCAGTCAGCCTATCTCAGGTGAGAGGGGGCCACCCCACACCTTCACTAAAGGCTGAGCATTCAGGAGAACATAACCAACGATCAATAGAAACTTCACAAACTATGCGATGATCCCACTGCCTCATTGTGGGCATGCATTATGAATATCAGTATCATTATTCATCAGTCTCCACCGCCAACCACTCTAACACGCTTTTAAATAATTGGTTATGAGCCACTATCAAACATTCCCAACCATGATTCATCATCAGGAAATATTACTCGCCAACCATTGTGAACCACCAAATCCGAATCGTTGAACCCATCGAATGTCTAACATTATTAATCGTAAACCATGACTAATCACCAAGCATTGCCTCCCACTCTTAGCCAGACCATCAGCAAAAACATCGACAACTTGCAAATACAACATCTGCCACCAGCTGCTCTGCAACAGTTGGGCCGTGGTGTTGAAACCACCTTGGTGGGAGCCATATGTATGAGTTGGTTGGTCATCTTGGCGCTACCCAGTGCAACTGGACAAAAAAATGCCAAGCTCGGTGGTAGCGTATTGGTTCTTGATTTTTTTTGCATGATGCAGGTGCGTAAGCATGAGCACATGTCTTCTTACATCTACACGCAAATGGATGTGCACATAGGTTTCTACATGTGCACACTGGCGTGCAAATCCTCCAGCAGCAGTGGACAATGGCGTACACAATCGCTCCGTCTATATTCAAATACATCTCAACATATTCAAAGAAATGTGCATTTGTATAAATACGTGAGGTAAATGATTGTCAATGTATACTCATCAAACATCATCAAACCCCATGCTTTAAAACTTCATCCTTTGGCGTGTGTGTGGGTGTGTGCGCGTGTATGCATGTGCGTGCATGGCTGCATGCGTGTGCACACACGTATGTTTACACATCTATATATATGGAAAGCAATCGATAGATCGCTGTGAATTAGTTTGGGCTCGTTTGTTGGGCCGCCTGCTGACATTTGTTGGAACAATCCGTGGCGTGAAATACTGCACATCAACAAGAAAGCGAACATGTTGGTGCCCCAGCATTTGTAATTGGAACCTTGGAAGTTGCTTAACGGCCTGCTGATAGATGGCTTACCCGCCCTTCGATCTGTCATCCCTGTTTGGCAAGGAAAGTAGGTCGAGCAAATTCGAGCAACCTCAAGGTCGGGAACAAAAATAAAGAAGATCAAATCATATCAAATCAATCTTCAATAAATGGTGATCTTAGTTCATGATCATAGTTCATCTATGAAAATCATAGTTCATCTATGAAAGAAGTCTACCAGCAAAATCTATCAAATTAAAGCAAAGAAATCTTCCACGTCACGATGGCGCATTTCGCCTCTTCTCTGCCACGTCCATGTCATCAATCCAGGCATCCACCAGTCGCTTGACACCTTCCTTGGATGCGGCGCATGGCCCTGGTTGCGCACATGGCTTCAAGGTGGTTGGCCTATAGATGGCCCAACGATGGTTGGCTTCGGCTTGCGATGCAAATGTTAACATATGGCTACTTCTTCTGTTGGTGAACCAGTTCCAGAAATTGTATTTTGAAAAACGCCTGAAATTGGGAAAACTTGTTGCATCATCAATGCAAATTTAGATTGTGTCCCTTGTACTTGACTGCCGTTCATCGGTGGATAGCATCGTCATCATCATTGTTCGGTTTCAATTTCTGCCACGACGTTCTACCAGGCCACTTTGCGACGTTCGAACACATCTAAAGTATAAAGTCTTGCCAGGACATTGCCAGGGATGATCATGATGAGCCTTTGCCACATTAACAACCCCATAGCCATCCCCAAAGAATTAGTAACCAAGGCTGGGGGCGAGCCGATTCTACGAATGGATAGATGCAAGGCCTGGATAGCCTCAAAGTGCTGATCACTGCCATGGCGAAGGGATCCCCAAGGTTGATGATATCGATCACTGCCAGGTGCTTCAGTATCAGTCAACACTCCCAGCTGTACAGCTGTGAGCGATAGGGAGGAACTGAGGACAATTGAGAATCACGACCGATAATGATAAGGGATGGCAATTACCAAAGAGTTGAGGGGCCAGGCAAGGGTTTGTGGGTGGTAGGGGGTAACAACTAGGTTAGGACAATGATGGTTCCTCTAAGCAATCAAGATGACCAATCATAAGATATCAAAAGCAACAACCAAGAGCATCTAAATTAGATCAAATCTTGTTCCAAAAGCTAAGAATTAGATCAGCCCTCTGGAATGGGTGCAGCAGAAAGCAGAAATAGCACAAATTGGCTTCCAGCGGAGCTCAGTCCCACGGCCCCCCCCATGCGGCGCGACGCTGCCAATCTGCTAGGGCCAAGATCTGATTGTCCTTGCCCAGCAGAATGGTGTTCTTCAACTCGATCTGAAGCACCAGCCGACACCACCATCATGAGTTGGCATGGAGACATACCACGACATATCCATGACCCAATTGATGCCTTATTTTCGCGTTGTAATCTGGCAGGCTAATGCACAGTGGAAAAACTGATGTTGGTGATATCATGCTTCGTACGGCAGTTGTGGAAAGACCGATAGATAGATCGATAGATAGATAGATAGATAGATCGATAGATAGATCGATAGATAGATAGATGGATAGATAGATGTACCTTGTATCCATGTATCCATGTATCTATGTAGCTACATATCCATGCATCCAAGTATCTATGTATCTATGTATCGGTCTATCTACCTATCTATCTATATGCCTATCTATCTACCCATCTATCTATCTACCTGTTTATATCTGGAATCTTGGAGAGGTGAAAGAACAACGACTTAACCATCACAACACATAATATAAATTACCATAATCGACCATCACCCACCATCACCTATCATCATCCACATTAAACAGAACTAATCAACAAGATGATCGGGCATCATTACTTATCAGCACCCAGCATTTAGCCAGTGTTCAAGCATCATCAACCGTCATGAATCATGACCCGTTCTCTATCAGCTTCTTGAACCATTCTCAGCCATCATCGACCATGATCCGCCATTTTCAACCATTCTCAACCATTCACAAACCATGAATTAATCATTCTGAACCAGATTTTTGCACCATTCCTCACCCCCTGCACCCCTGCACTCCCTGCCCTGTGGCGCCACACATAGGACTCTCGGTCCGTGCCGCCAATGCGTCGGTCAGCCATGATGCCCTCGTACTTCACGACGGGGCCCTTGCCCTCCTACGGTGGAGCTGGAGAGCACCAGTTGTTTGAGGAATGGTGGTGATAGTGGTGATAGTAACAGTGGTTAGGAATACAATATTAGTAATTACTACTTGTTGTTTAATAAAAATACTAATAAGAGAATACTAATGATAATAATGATAGTAATAGTAATAATAGTAATAATGATAATGATGATAATAATGGTGGTAATAATGGTGAATAATGGTGGTAATCGCAGATGTAGTAATCATGCTATCTATATTTGTATATATATATATATATTGGTTAATGGTGTTTGTTGTAGAGCTGCAGGCCACCGATAGGCTGTTAATAAGCAGCAACTACATTGAATGAACCACCAGTTGTTTGAAGAACTGTTATTGGTGATTTTTACCAGTTTACCACTGACTGTTAATAAGCAGCAACTATAACCAAGTGGTAATAATCACCAATCGGGATTAAACAAGCGGTGAATCATGATGAATTAATGGGTGATATGGTCAATGAATGGTTAATTGTAGTGATGATTGATGATGAGCTTTTATCATTAGTGTGTGAATACTCATAGTATCTCATAGTGATCCATGGCTTTACTGTGTTTGACTTTGTTTGATGAAACAGTCGGTGTAACGAGCAGTGGTTACTTGATGGTAGTAGCTGATGGTTGGCATGTAGAAGTAGAATGGTTTATGAATGGTGAACCAGGCCACCCTTATCACTATATCAAAAACGGTCATGCCTGGTCGATTGATAGCTAATAGTGGTCAGAAATTTGATACTGGCCCAACAATCAACAGAAAAGCTGGGAATGCAAGGGCTATGTCATGACGGGAAGTGCTGAAATGACTTTGGGACTAACTACCTTGGGACTTGATTAGCTGGCCATTGGAATCATGGTGGATTCATATTGCCATTGGCAACCACCAAAATCAATGGACCAAGCGGACCACGCGCACCACCAACCATGCAACCGGCAACAAAAGGGGCTCCCGCGGCCCAGGCGCTCGCGCTGGGGGGCATAGCCATGGTGATGTGGGGATACCATGAGATCCACAAATACATCAATAAATAAGTGAATAAGTGTGCATCCAGTAATGGATCAGAATGGATTCAAATCCACTCTCTCCACTTTTTTTGTTCATCTTTTCGTGTCTGATTTTTGTGGGAATGCCTCGTTGACAGTGTCAATCTGAAGGGTTGGTAAGATTCATGGATATCAAGTCCCCAGAACCAACAACCAACAATTGGGAGCCCAAAGCCAACTTTCTTCCAACAATCAGGTGGCAGGTTCCAGTTGATCGTTCCACTGTGCTGGTGTGACATGGCATGGCATGGCGTGGCTTAGTAACCATGGTTGGTTGCATGGCGTCACCTATGGCCGGTCACTGTGGTTACCATCTCCAGTCGCCACAATCTCACTGTTTTCCGGACGCGCTGCGCTCCTTTGGAGTGCACAACACTCGGCCTTGGGATCCCAGTTGGGCTCGTCTTCACCCATTCACCAACAGAAACCACATGCTTTTTGACAGCTGCGAATGTTTCTACATGCAATGCATTGAAAGTGTTTTATGATGGGAACAACGCAGCACTTCTGCACAACGAACAGACAGCGTTTCGCCAGCTGGGCAAGCCAGTTTTAATACAAAGACCCGCTCGGAGTTGAGAACATTCCCCACCTACGGTCATGGCTTCCGCTCAACGAGATGGCGGCGCCTGGTCTTATAGACGCAATGAAGCAGGTTCAGCGGCAAAAACCAGCTATATTGGTAGTGGTTGGCAGCTAGGTCAACTAGCATTTCTAGATGTTTCCAATTTACTGCAAATTTCCATTCAAAGCTTCGAATGAAAGGCAGCCGCTTGATGCTTTGTGAACCCAGCTTCCAGATTTGCTGAAACCTATAGGTCTATGTGGGGGTCAAGGCTTCGTCACACAGCAATCTGACAGCTTTTCCCTCGTTGACCTGCTCCCCTAGGCCCTAGTGAGCTAGTGAGGCTACACGTTCCCTGAAGTGGATCTTTCCACATTCAAAATCTTCATTCAAATCGTGACTCACCTGAGGTCCACCGTTTCAACCAAATTCAGATCAAGCCCCTATCATTCATCATTTCCTACTTTCCAGCATTATCAACCAGTAGCCATGATTCTCAGCATCAGTGACCATTGTTATGGATAATAGCTATTGATCCTCCACTTTTCAAGACGTGAGTCGCGTTGCCATGTGTTCCCGCTGGGTTCCCCCAAACGTTCTCAATCCTATGGTTGATCACTGCGAACCGGTGACCTATAGTTATAGTTGATCCATGCATTGACCCCAACGAACTGCGTCGGTCAGCATGCGGTCTTCGGCCCGCCCTGGCACCGCGGGCGGGTCTCTGGCAACATCTGGGGTTGGAGTTCGTTTGGGCCTGGGGATGGGGCCACCAACCAGCCAACCAACTGACCATGGTTAATCATGTGAAGACCATCTAGTTGCTGGTTAAACATGCTTAAACCACTATACCGTATTGCTGCGGGCACCCGGTATGACCACCGCAACCAGCACTGAGGAATACTAGGGGTACATGCACGTGAGAATTCGCCAAGAACGTGTAGATGGACGATCCCAGTGTGTGGTTCCATCCATCCTAGATCCAGGAAGGGCATCGCCTGTGAAACTGTGCATCAACAGTTTGGGGTGCTTGTGAAGCATCACAAGCTGCAGCCCAAGTCCGTGGTCTCCCTGGGTCGGACAGGCTGGAACCTCTGTCTGAAACTTTTGAGGGGTTGGCTCAGCCTCTTTTTGCAGAGTGCCCCTGAGTCAGCTCTCCCTGTCATGTTCTGTAGCATTTGCATAGCTCCGGGTAAAATCCTGAGTACCCCGGGCTGTTCACATCACCAGTCCAACTTCTGGGATGCGTTCAACACTACCTATTTTGGTGAAAGGTGATGACTCATGACCTACTGCCATATTTGAGTCATATCTGTGTCATCTCGGTCAATTGCCGGTAGTTCTGCGACATGTTTGGATCAACTAAACCACGCGCACCTGCACTGAAGGCGCAGTCGTGGAGGGCGGTAGCCCTACTGAAAGCGAAAGGCCTGAGGGTCAGACCAGTGGCATGAACGCCCTTGTCATGCCGTGAACGCACCATCACCAATTTGTCTGCAAACCGCTCCGTAAAAGCTTGTTGCGCTGTTACTTGGCTGCAACAGTCAGCCTATCCTCGCAGCTGAACCAACAAAGAAAACTTGGACAATGGGAAATAACACGAATGGATTTGATATATCATGATACACTATACTGATCCCTCAAAATGCTTGTCCTGAATGATCAATCACAATAGTTACAAAACATGAGGCAACATGAGGCAACGTGAAGCAACGAAGAAATCTTAGGGCTATGACCAACTATGTTGGACAGTCGCTAACGGTGCGTCCAACCAGTTGGGAAAACCGAGACGATCCAGGCGCGTAGCCCAAGCTTACCCAACATGCGGGAGTTGCTGGTGGTTGGTTGGTAGATTCACGTAACGGGTCATGGGATGAAGGTTGGTAATGATCAATGATGAGTCATTGATACTATGCCCCACTGTCTGTCGGGACGGCTCTGGGGGGTTTGTTTTTTTGGAGCCTTGCCAATATTTTGTATGCCCATGTATACCCCGTATGTTTCGATATCCTATGATGTTCTGTCCCTGAAGTAGGCAATCCAGGGACGGAGTTGCTGCAGGGGTGCGGGAAACTCAGCGTCCCGAAACGCCTTTTTCTATCATTTCTAGCGTGACAAAATAAGACCCTTGTTCCTCCTATATAGTTCCTCCTATTCCCCCTACATTGAAACACTTCTGGCATGTATATTTTACGGGGTGGGACACTTGATGATGCTTACAATATCTTCTGTTCTCGTTTTCCCCCAATTTGAAGGATTTCATTCCTACATAGTTCTGCAGGGTGGCACATTTGATTACCCTTGTGATGAGGTAGAGTCATGTAGAAACCTTCAATTTGAAATATTTCGTTCACACATAGCTTTGCAGGGGTGGGGCATTTGATTGCCCTTATCATACAAAAGAAACCTGGTTCTCGAATTCCCCCAGCTGGAAATATTTCATTGAGAGAAAGAGAGAGAGAGAGAGAGAGAGAGAGTTTTGCTGGGGTAGGACATTTGATTACTTTTGACATGCTCCTGAAACTCAAGTGCATGACTCTTGAGTTCTCAGTGGCTGCTCTAATGTGCTGCTAGGAACACTTGTAACTATTGTATGCGCTACCCCCCTGGTGGGGGTGCAATGCACGTGCTGCGGGTATTAATGGCTATATAACGATGACTGATAATGTTCAATCGTGAGGGTTGCTGGTTGTTGTTGGACCCTGGGCTGTGGGACAGTATTGAGTTTCTATTATCTTATTATCTAATAGTTATTGACCCCTACTACCAGTGTTGCAGATCCAATTCTAACCACCTAGAGAGAACAGCAGGCGCACATCCGTGTATGAAGCCATCAACCGGAATAGCTCTAGGGTTGCACGTGGCTTGTTACTGGAACCCCGCACCAGATCGTCTGGAGCGCCCCAGCCATGTACCTCGAAGTTCCCAGCCCCAAGGAGCCACCGGCCTCCGATTCGCTGGTCTTCGGCACTTTCGCCTGCAAAATGAGAGCCCGTTGGCGGTGAAGACCATTGCAGGAAATTCTGCTTGAAAACAGTGTGGACCACAATGAACCGTATGGACTCAAATATAGTGTTCCCAATCTGGTTCTGGGACTACTTCTCTCCACAGTGCTATGAAGCATGCAGGACTGGCAAATGGCCTTCCAGACCGGACCACTGCCACTGGGCTTGCGGGGTGCCGCCACAGTCTTCGCGGCAGGGCAAATGCTGCTGTCCTCCGGCTCAAGTCCCGCGATGTTTTTCTATTCAGTGACTCGTTTGCATTTGCTTACACCACACCTGGTAGCTCCCGCTCGCCCCCGGAAAAAGGAGATATCCTACGGGATTACCCCTGGCTTCCAACTGCTCCAGAGCCCCCATCAGTTCCCATGGGTTCCCAAGCGGTCTCCGTCCTGCAGCTTGCCTTTCCCTTTGCCCCGCGCCGTTGCCGCGTCGCTGTCCCGACCCTTGGCCTTGCCTTTGGCCTTGGACCGTGATGGCTGCGGCCCTCGGCCTGGCGCCACCTCGACAGGTGGCTGGCCTAGGCCTTGCGCCGGTGGCTGGGTGCCCAAGATGGGAGCTGGAAACCCATAGGGCGCAGGCACCGGAGGAGCCACCGGAGCCATGGGTACCGGAGCCATGGGTGGAGCCACAGGAGCGAAGAGCTGGTTGCAACTCCTGGGGTCAAGGAATCATTGCCATTGGCCAAGTGGATGACCAAAGGAGAGACTCACCTTGCCACATGAAAAATATTAAAAAATGTCAAGCACCTCACAGCTATGACGAGTGACTGAACCAGGAGATCGAGGGCTTGCAGTTGTTGCGCCAGTGCTGATTGCAATTCGGCCTGTGCATGCGCCTGTGTCTGCGCCCCTGCTGCCACTGAATTGGCACCTTGGGCAAGGTCAGAGACGGCCCCAGAAGCAACAGCATCTAGGACATGCTTCCGAAACATGCGTTGAAAATCAAAAAGCCTGGTGGCCACCGCCTAGGAACACAGACCCCAGATGGTCACCAATCAACTTGGGGGGTTCACTTCTCAACTGGGCAAGTTGAGCAAATTGACCCAGTTCAGTGCACCATCCTCTTGGTCCCATCCCAAACACGACCCCGATCTCATGCTCAGGAGCCTGGGATCACCACAAACCTCGGGCCGCGCCCCTATGAGCATTGGGAAATCCAGCACGCAAGCCATGGCTCACTTGGCGCCGTGGTGCTTTGGATCTGCACAGGCCACCACTGAACTCCCCTTATCTATGAACCATCACTAGTAACCATTGCTCGACAAGCTGGCTGTTACTTTTGAACCAGGCATGTCAACCAATGGTCGTTATGCATTTAGATTACTTTGGAACTAGCATTGGCCTTGTGAACTAAGGTCATGGATGCTAACCATCACTAGTTCATCCATTCTCCATTGACCTTTGGCAAACGCCCATTATTTTGGTGAACCCCCAATAATTCCGATGCCCCAAAAAAAACATCAGGATGGCACCCCAGGGCTCATGGTGTGAGACCAACGGCAGAGGAGGATGCTAAGCAGCCAGAACTCATCGATTCATGAGTGATTGATGGGAGATCAATACAGTGGAAAACTTACATTTCTTGCAAGAATTATTCACCCGCAACTTCATAATTGAGTGTGGCCATGTGAGGCCTGATATGGAGCTACATGGATCTCGCACTGTGATGGTAACCATTTGCCTAACCGGGACGACCTGGTTGACCACCAAAATGGGGCTTCCAGGGGTGCTTTCACAAATGGCCGGGCTCAGAGAAGCTACTTCCCAAAACATGCCATCTTTGTGGTAAAATTGCGGCCGGCTGAATCATCAACAACAAGAACAAGAGCAACAACAACAGCAACAGCAACCTAGGAGTGCAAAATCCGAACATCTGGCAACTGCTCCGCTCATCTCCTCTACAACGCCCAGCAGAAACTCGGCCCAGGAACTGATTGTTGATGTATGGAGGCGCCATCTTCGAGAGATGGCTCTCTTCCCCTTCATCGATGCTGACGGGATCGCTATCTGCGCATGCTGACGCCCCCTCCTCCGTTGTGGTCTCCAGTTCGAAGAAAGCGGGCTTCGGCAGGTTCACCGCATCGGGGGCCGTGGGAAGCATGTCTGCGGCGACGACAGAACTAATGTAGCTGAAAGGATTGAAAAACTTGCCAAAATCTCAACCTTACGATTCTGGAGTGCGGAGAACCGACCAGGGGGTTGTTTGGAATTTACTTTTTTAGGCACTGGATCTCTTGCTATTGATCCCCCGAACATTACTGAGGTGCAATCATGCAGTGGGCATTGCCACAACAACATGCAATAATGTACACTGACGAACGGGATCATGGCAGCTTTCATCTGATCAAGAGAAAAGCACAAGATACTGCAGGCCTCCAGCAGTGGCGCAAAATGTTGTGCAGGGGGTTGTTTGGAATGTACTTGGATGCATAGATATGATGGGATGCACTTTGATGGGCACAAAAGGTGCCAAACTTTGCGCCCTTCTGTGTGGGAAACTGATGAGTTTATCATTTGATCAGGTTCAGAAACCCGGGCTCAGATCCTTGATGAAGATCTCAAACATCAGACCCATGCCAGTGAGCCGCCCAAGGGTCCTAGGTTAATCAAGTAATTCGGCTACTCAGCTGGTCAAGCGCAGTTCCGAGAAGTGGCAGGTGCCAACAAAGATGCAAATCAGTTCAAAAATTAAGTGAGCAATGAAGTGGTTCAGTTGAATGACAACTAGTCTGGCATCTTTCCTCTAACCAACAGTTCTTGCGAAGTCTGGTGACTCGACTCACGTGAAGCTTCTGGGGGCAAGCAATGGATGTCACCACAGTGCCCCGCCGGGGCCTTGCTCGTGCGGCCGAAAGTACCAGGCTTGATTGGCATCCCCCGGTCTGGGGTTTGAGCCAGGGCTGAGGAATTTGGATGGCACCCGGGCAGGTGCACCAAGCCTCCTAAGGCAGTTGGTTGATCGTCGCCACTACCACCAGCACCACCATCATCATCATCATCATCATCATCATCATCATCATCATCACCATCTGGGTGATCATTGTCGCCAGGTTCAGAATATGCCCAAGGGCAAGCGATTGCTTGCCAAACTTCTTGGAGAACCTTTCCGAACCCAAACCTCGTTTCACAAACAAACCCTTACGGACGAGGTCTTCTGCGACCCTGTCATTTGCTTTTTTGGGTGCTTTGTTCTCATCATATCCCACAATGATGACGACAGGAAATAGAAAAACATTTCATCCAAGCTATTTACAGTCCTTAAAGTTTTGTGCTAACCGTTAGTATCAACAAACAAGCTATACGTTCATACCCATCCTTCCGCGATCAAGTGGCCTCTCTCGCTGCTTACATCGGTCCCATGCAGGTGCAGCTTCCCAGTGATCAGTGATGAGGTTGGGGGTTGTCAATTCTGAGTCTCTGATTTGGCCATAGGCGTTCTACACACTTTGTTTAGGTTGAAGATGTTGAAGTTTGAACTGCAAAGCAGTTCTCATGCCAATACGGTTGCCGGCTATAGTTGGTATGTCCACCTTGTGGCAGTCGTTGAACGTTGCAACAAAGGGAGCAACACCAACGCCCGTATCGCAACGTGCCGATCCTCTCGATAGGTCACAATCACGTTGCTTCCCATCTTGATGCCTCCAGGGAAGCAACTTCTGATTGAGAACCAGTCAAGCATATCTTGACATGCAAGTACCGCAGCCACCGTCCAAGGCAGAGATAAACTCCCCGGCAAACAATGAACCAACAGACCTGATGGCAGATCCATAGGCACAGCCTCCATCATTTTTTACCATAAACAGCTGGTGATTTATCACAAGACATGGGTGGTTTGTTGATAGCTTTATCTCCCATTGAGGGCAATCGAGTGTGGGTACCGGTCAACGAAGAATGGCGCAAGAGGAAAAAAATCGTTTGGTTTGGATCATGCACGGTGGCCATACCAAAGCCTCCATACAGGAAACCAAGTTTGCAAGAGGCTAATGTGGATGGGAAATGGCAATGATTGCCAATTGCAAATGATGGAACTAATGTTTCGTACTAGCTCAAAATTTGAGACTGGTTGAACGTGAGCAAGCCTGGTCGCTAATAATGATCAATGGCTATCAAAAGGGGACAATGAGCGACAGCCACCAGCAAGTAGATGCCAACTTGCTCCTCCTTTCTGGCTGCATGTCTCCCCCCAACCAGCGTCACTAGCGTCGCTACCCGCAGCCATGGTAGCTTGGGCACTTGCAGGGACACTGTGCCCGGATGCTTGGCCACACGACTATGCTGCATAGGGTCAGCTGTTGTCAGCTTGCTCCCTACCATGTAAAAAACACCACTTCATTGAGAGATTCGTGATATGGCTATGGGTCAAAACCATTGTTTTCCCTATAAAATGGTCGGTTATTACCATCATTATTGGTTGGTTAATATTGACCCATAGCCATATCTTATGAAAATGAATCTTCAAAAAAATGTAATTCCATGATGCGGTGGACGTCTAACTTTGCAAACCAGCTTGCCTGCGTACATGATGCACCATGGCTACACCATCGCCATACAACGTTGAAAGAGGGAAAAGAAGTCGAATTCGTTCGACTTTGCGAGGCCTCCACGCGACAAACATACCTATGAAAAACCGAATGCCTGATGCTGCGTACCAAAGGTTGTGGCAAATCATGCGCCAAAGATCATTCAAAGCAGATGCTTTTTGAAGCATTCAAATCATGCGCCAGAGATTGAAGCCCAAAAGCAATTCCCAACAGCAGAATGCTTTTGGGTTTCAATCTCCAGAAGCAAGTGTCGTACAACCATCTTCCGAAAAAAATTCTCGGCGAACATGGGTTCCGGGAACCTTGGAAGCTTGGTTCCCAGAGTTTGTTGCTGCTGTTGGGTTGCAAAGCTGGGTTAATCATTTTAACCAAATGTACATGATGAGAGGTCAAATCTAATATATAAATCTCCACCAATGGCTTACCGTGGCTCAAAACGAAAACTATGTGATTATCAAGTGAGATGGCCCAGGGCCAGCTAACCAATACTAGTGGTACGGACCATACCGTTATGCACAAAAGCAATCCACGAGATGGTTAGCCGTAGTAATGGTTGAGAATAATATATGAACATGTTTTACATCCATCTCAACAATGGTGGATATTTTTGCAACTAGTGGGTTTTAGCTACAAGTGGACATGTGGCTTTGGGTCAGTTCACCCTTGTACCCCTAGTTCCCCCATCATTAACCCTTGCTTTCCCTGTAAGTTGTTGGTTATTGTTGGCTATTGTTGGTTATTGTTGGTTAATTATTGTTGGCTATTGTTGGTTATTATGCACCATGAAACTGATGGTATTGACCCAACTCGCCATGTAAACCTTGCGGTTTCTTCATCTTTCATCACCATCTACCGTGGTTTGAGCTCCCTGATCGCACAGTTCGAAGCCCTGAGGTGGGTCACCTTTGCGCTTGGCCAGGAGCGTCCGGTTGCTGATCTTAGTGGCCGGCCATGTTGATCTCAACGAAGGTAGTGATCTCTATGCTTCCAGTTATCGCTGTACCAGCAAACCAACCGCAGTTACAACAATGGTAGAAAGCAACTGGTTACCTACTGTGACTGGAAGCATACCGAATGACGATTAGTGGTAGCGATTGACCGAAGAATGCCTGATGATGGCGAACCATTGTGGTTCGTATACGTTCGTAGTGGCCAATCAACAACGATTGGGGGCGGGTTAAATGTTAAGAATGTTCAAGAACCAACTATGGGCAATGATGGTGAAAAACAGTCCACACGGCTTAAACTCATGGTTCC
>VSDK01011882.1:76611-84279 GCA_009767595.1 Symbiodinium kawagutii
CCACCTCCAATAAGCTATATAATTGCTATTACATATTTGTACTGGAAACCCAATAAGACAATACTGACAGCCACAACACCAGCAATGAGCCACAAGAAACATAAGAGACCAACAAGCAGCAGCAACTGACAACCAGTAACAGCGAATAAGCAACCAGTCCTGACAAATCACTAGTCAGAAATATAGCTGGCTTATGGGCCGCCTGCAAGTCCACATGTCACATCAACAAACAAGACCGCGACAGTCCTGATTCTCGGAGGTTTCAACTCTGTCATGACAAACCAGGCCGAAGTGGCTGGTCTTGGTTCTTTGTGATTGATACTGGTGGCTAGGCTTAAGAAATTCAGCTATTGGTTAATGAAGTGCTTAAGGGAATAAGTGGATTTGCTACGGAGGGTTTGTACAGCTGAGGTAAGCTGATAGAGAGCAAGGATCTCGGAGAGGATGATAGAGGAGGTATGACTAGGATGCCTATGATACCATATATAATTCTATTACCTATGCTTGCTACTCGTATAGTTGCTGAAGTTGAAAGGCTTTCAAAAAACCTACTCACAGACTCACAGCCAGGAGATACCTCTCCATATCAATCATATCCTGGAGGGAAACAGCTAGAAGATGGCAGATGCCAAACCAGAACGCAAACTTCAGGACCCTCAATACCCAACCCTTGATATGATACAGTATCATGTATTTCGTGGGTGGCCGGTAAGTGATGAACGCTCATGATAAGACTTTGCATGTCAATCCAACCATGGTACTCACAACAAACCATCGCAAGCATCAGCTATGACCGTGCATGGGCACAGGACAGAAAAGAAAAATGCCGAGTTGACACCGTTGGGATTCAAGAAAAAAGATCTGCAAAGGTGAAAGAATGCTGGCGGCCTTGGCCGAACCACTGGGATGAATAGGTGACCATCTGACAGTTAGCATGTTCAGTGGTTAGCATGTTCAATGCGGCATAGCTTGATTTCCTGCTAAAGGTGCCAAGCTTTTGGTGGTGTTATGCCGATCACCGTACCAGAGGGAATGGTGTCCTAGAACAACCGCGTGATAATCGAAGCAAACGCCTGAACAAGGCACCACTGCTCCACCTGCTCTTGACCGCAAACCCAAGATATGATGATGTGTCGCGTGAACTTCTTACCACAGCCCACAGTCAACCACCCTCATACGCGAAGATGAATGCTGCAGTCACTACAGCTTTTCAATCTTTTTGATCGCAAAAGTTGGTCATGTGTTTTGGACTGTATTTCAGCCACTTCAGAGAACCATTCGCAGAACGGAAATGCGGGGTTGAAGATGCTAAATCCACATGCTGGCGTGGAAATCTCCAGCAGAAACGGCACCATCCTCCGGTCAACCACGCTGAATCCCGGTGCCTGCTTGGGCCATTGCCCCTCCTTGGGCCACAGGACGCAGTAGAAACAGCCCGTGCCCAGGCTGGACGTGTCGGGCAGCCAGAACCATACCACCATGCCTCAGGGAGCGAGACCAGCCACCAACCTGTGCTCAGTGGGCCTACTGAGGTCCCATCCCAACTCCTTGAGTTGCCAGGTGAAGGCGTCTTTTTGCGGAAGGCTTCATATGATCGAGAATCTCTTAAAATCTTTGAAATCCTCAAGCTGATAGGCCAAGGTGTCCACAAGAAACTGGCATAGTCCCCTTTCTGACTGACATGCACACACAAGTATAGAGTCAACTCCATGGGCATTGAAACATGAGGACTCACCAAACATTCCCCCCCTTGTCATCCCACATCACTGGATCACCAACATAGCGTACAAAATGGGCCCAGGCATGTGCATGGCGCCACGTTTTTTCCACCGCAAATCGTTCACTTTCCCTACTTTGATCAAGTTACGAACCACTGGGGCTTTCCTCACAGAACACCATCTCCTTCTACTTGCAGCCGCCTTCCCACTTGGGAATGTACACGGATTTTCGGTGGCCACGATGGATTTCAACTATTTCCTACCAGAGAGAACCACAAAGCTGATCAACCACAAGAGTCAATGGATCAGATTCCCTATAACCAAGGTCGATGGACCATCGATGGATCAGTGCAACGAAGATTGCTTTCAATCCACCGTAAGCATCTGCCAAGCGGCATTTCTTGATGAAATCAATGATGCAAAGGATCAGCATCAGGGCTCCCTGGCTTCAGACAAGCTGTAAAGGAGAAATGGGGACCTCGGCTTGGGTGGTTTATCACTGTGTTAACAATGGGTATCAACAAAGGGATATCAGCAATAACAAGGGATATATAACGGATGGTCCATTACTAGAAGTGGTGATATAGTGAACTGCACATCCCAGGTTCGAAATCTGTCGTGTGAGAAGAGGCACAGGCGGCTACAGGGATTTCAGCCACAGTATACCAATGCTTTGGCAAACGATTCACCCGAAAATTCTTCGAAGTTGGCACTCGAGAAAGACTTTCATGATCGGTTCCTAGGGCTCAGCTCCATGCCCTGCCAAAAAGCCAAATGTTGCTATCCAGAAATGGTGATCCCCCCCTGTGGTGCCACCTGTTTAGCCGCGCCTCCACATTTCTGCTTGTGACAGAAGCACAAAACTGTAAATGGATCAACCATTTCCTCCATCAACATCACACGGTAGCAGCTCAAAATCTGCAGGTTGCATCTTTAGGGAGCGTGTCGCTCCGCATCAGCTGGGCTTTAGCAGCGCTAAAAATCAATGAATTCTTGTCATGACAGGTCCAAACTAGTTTCTGTCATCGCAACGCTGGAGAAAAGATCCATCATTGCATGTTTGTCGTAGTCTAGCCGCAACTTGGAGCTACTTCTTGGGCTTAGGGACTCTCTCTCTTGATTCACATTGGTCACCGAGGCTGGTTCTGTACACTGATGCTGCTTCCCCCTGTGCCCAGTGATTTGGCCCAGTCAACCCTCCAAGTCTCTCTCCACTGTCGCTCAGCACACGTGTCGGACCGGTGATCGTTTTCTCGTGGCCTTACGGATCCTTCAACAGTTACACAATCAATCACCGCCCCGGTGGATGCACAGAATCGCTACGACACCACGTATGCCGGATTTCAAGTCCTACGTCTCCTGTTTGGCATTTCCAAACTGATTTGTTCAGGCATAGTAGCTGGAGTAATGGGAGGTGATGAGGGGTTCCCAGGAGAGCGAAGAAAATAAAATAACAGGAGACAAATGAATAATCATAAACATTCATGTAAATTATGTATATATATATATACAGTGTATTCATCTAGTCTAGTCATGATCTTTCTACCTGCATGTGTCTGTGTGCCATAACAGCTGAGCTTCAACCATGCTTCAGGTCATTGTTCCTTGGTACAACGCCTCCACCAGGGTTGGTTCTGAGTGTCATTCTCCTCCTTTGAGGAGCGGCAGCAGAGGTGAACTGCAACTATCGTACGAGCCATCCATGGCTAGTAGCGGCTCATGGTGCTTAATCATTGCCGGCCAAGCATGGCTAAGCATGACAGATGACTGATAGTGATAGTGGTTAATGATGACCATTGTTGTTGACTAACAGTGACCCATGCAGGGGAACAATTGCAAATCAGTATATAATGATAAGTGGTAATGATCGATAGAAAAATCATGGAAACGCGCGAACCATTCCCAGCTGGTCACTAACCATTATTCATCGTGGCTAGCGAAAAATGTGCAATCACCATCAACAAAATGGTTTCGGATAATGATAGTGATCACCTGACCAAGAATGAAAATATACAATATTCGACAATGATACCATAGCGTGCGATAATGACCAAGCAAAATCACAACCCACTTTATTCCTGACAATGCTATAGATAGTTTCAATAAGATTAGTGACTGATTGAAACTCGCACTGATTGTTCTTCTGTCACGATTGAACTGGCAATCACCAACAACCATACCAATCATCAACAAAAATGTGGAACTTCAACAGCTACAGCAAGCTTGGCTTTTTGCTTAGCATTTGAAGGTGAACTCAGCCACTGCGTTGCTGGGAAATTCTGCAGTAGACCCTGGTCTTCCTCTGTCTTCACTCAATTGTTCGAACCGCGTTGTTGATAACCCGTCACTTCCAAGTCGTCCCATAAACCTTCTCTTGGCGTTTTCAGGTTCAGGTCTGGTATTGTTCTGACGCAGCATACTGCTTTGAGACTGATCGGAGATGGACGGAAATGATTGCAAATGGGTACCCATAGCGCCGGACCATCCAAAAAATACCAAGAAAAATCAATCATTTTAGGAGTACATCAGTTATGGACAAGTGAATGATCATGATCTGGGCGCGCGGGCGTGTCATAAACAGTATCACCCTTCTAAGTTTCATCTAAGGAAAAAATATGATTGCCTGAAGAGGGAAACCACCCATTCGGACAGCCCTATTTGTCGTTGGTGTTCTTATCGAATGGTGATTCTGTCCAAGCCCTGCCCACAACCAACATGACCCGACGGCAACAAGTACTATCATTGGATGAAAGGTAATATATCAGCATATCTATGCAGGTGCTGATAAGCTTTAGCATCTGCTGCATGTGTCTGTCGGTCTGCCTATCTATTTATCGGTCCGTCTCTCCTGTTCATTGGATTCACTTCCACAAAGAATGCAAACGAGGGTGCCAAAATGTCTTCTCGAGTTTTTTCTTCAAGGTCTATCTGTGCAATGGACCCTGCAGATCATTTGCGTCATCTTCGCACGTGATGTTGACTTGTTCTTCACCTACTCTTCTGTCCAGAAGGACTTTCTCCATGAATGATGTGGTGTACCGTGTGTGCCCAAAAATTTTTCTGATTTCATGCCGTGTTGACTGCCTACTACCTATCCATCATTACAAAAACATCACTGACCACCAGCACTTCATATACACTACTCTCTTGAACGGTTGCCTTCAGGACCCCAAAAAATGTATTTTGACCTGGTTGGCAGTTGGCGTTGGACAGGCCCAGGAACCCAGGTGAAAATTCTGACGGGTTCTTCGTCTCAGAAGCACCACCACAATCAATGGCTAAGCCTTTCATCAGCCCACCTCTGGCTGGAAGATCGTCCCAGCAAGTGGCCGAACGTTATCAACAGCTTGCTGGGACGCTTCCGTTCGTGAGATTCCTGGAGACATGTTATCTCGCAAGGACGCTCTTGGAACGCCATAGCAACAGCTGGCGGAGATCGTCATTTTGAGGCATTTCTGGCCATCTGGAACCAAGATCTGGACATCCCAGAAATGGCTCACGGGGAAATCTACAGGACACCCCCATAATTTGTCGTAATTTGCGCTTTAAAATCACCGGTTTCATGTAGATTTTCCCATCCACCAACCCAGTGAGAACATGGTTCCCAAATAAGATATGGACCGATGCAATGAATATCCAACTTGTCGATCAACTGGTGTGGAAACCGACCTGGGACATCAACGGTTGATTGACATGATTGAACTATTGATAATGTTGGTTTTCCATTACGGGGGCAACCAGGCAGCATGGCGCCACCCGTTCTTTAGCACGGAAACAACATCGAAATGGCTGCCATCTCGACCAGTCATGCCCCCGTTTCCTCGACCTCGCGTGCGCATGCCCATGTACAAACCTGCATGTTTTTTTCGTTTTTCTGCCGTTTACCATGGTGCATTAGGCGTTTAAAAATCCCTCTTCCCTTTGTTGATACAATTACAATTATGTTATTGTTTTTGTTCCTACTATTGTTTTTCCACCCGTGGGCCACGCGTGGGCATGAAGCCCGCCATTTTGTATCATGAAGTGTTACAATCCTATTCGTGAATGTCAACAGCTGTCAATCCAAGCAGAACAATGAGGGTTCACCCGGTATTTTCATGGGAGAAGGTAATAAAACCTGAGACCATTCGTGTTGGACCGGATTTTGTTTGTGCTTGCTAGGTGGGGCAGACCCCGATTTTCAAGTGGTGCAACGGAAGCGCGGATGGAGGCGGGGAAGTCTCGGGCACCACTGGGAGAAAGCACGCGGTCTCGAACGCTGATTTTTTCATTCGTCACAGCTGCCTGCCCTGGACAAAGGCTGGTGGAAACGCTGACAGACTTGGGTTTCACTCTTCAACTCCGCGACTTTCCTCTGGACGTTTCCTCCGCGTGCGTTTCGGTTTTGGCAATGACCTCCTCATGAAAACTCTGATCGGCTTCACCCCTGCAGCAACACGATGCTTCTGAGCGCCGAACTTTCGACAGAGGACTGTTGTGTCGCCAGGGTCTGGAAGTGAAAGCCCCCAAGATCGAAGACCTTCCATGTAAGCCCGTTTCCAATCTGCAAGGCTTGCAGGTTCCTGGGAATTGATCTCGGGGCGATGCTTGGGCCATTGTCCTGGACGTTCAAGAAAATTCTGCTGCGCAAAATTGGGTTCGTTCTTCTTGGTGGAGCCAAACTGAAACCGCAAGTTTTTGTAACTTGGAACTCCGTGGAAGAGAAGTGGTGGGACACCCGTTTTTTGGATCGTCCATGATCCACCGCATGAAAAAAACCACTGGGCACCTCCAGGATCAATTTTCATGGAACGCGCAACACTTTTGCGACACGCTTCCACCAATTGGCTGAGGCTGAGCACAGGCTCCGTTCTCCCATGGTCCAAAAAGCGTCATCAAGTACAGCTTTGCCACGTTGTTCAGGACAAAAGCAAACTTCGAAGCGTTGCTTGCGGCCGGAGCAAAGTTGCGTATAGTGAGCCAGATTGGCGGCAGATCGATACCGTGGCCCACAGTGGGAAAACGAGCGCGAGGCGAAAGTAAGGCTGATCTTGGCCTTCCGAAACACAACATCAAGCATATTGTTCGGTTTCTGCTGTTTGCTCGCGAACCGCGGACAAAGCGATATAAAGTCAGAATCTTGTATCTTCGGCCGACCGGCGGTGCTCCGAGGGACATGCTTGTAAACAACAGGTCCACAAACTGCGATGGCGTATCGCTGCTGCATGTGCCCAAAATCTGATGCTCCAGCGCAGCAAGTTGCAGGGCAACCGCACTTGCTCTTCCCAATCGAAGGCAATGAATGCGGAATCCAAATTAAGCTGGCCGGTTTGCGCTGACCATGTGCCATCCATACGACGACTGGAGCAAGGATTTGTGACCACGAAGCAAAACTTGTCGGGAGATTCCGTGAAACTGGAGACTTGCAATCTGTCACAGCCACTGGCAGCTTGCTCTTCCTTGCACTTGACGCTGCAGGTGGAGCTGCTTTAGCCTCTGCACATGCACTCTCATAGTGATGGGTTTCAGAAAGGTGGTCAAAATAATTGGGATATGTTCCCAAAGTTTTTGACGCAACTCAGTCCAAGGTTTCTAACACTGGGGCACGACGTGCAGGAAATACATTTGGCAATATGTGCAGATGTGCGTCTGACGCTGACAAACTCTGTACTGCGCAAAGTGCGACTTCAAGAGCTTGTAGAAGCTGGACTTGCAAATGTGCTTGCGGAGCTCAGGGGAGATCCGCGCAAGCGTGCGCAGCACAGACTGTGCAGGAACGGCGACTTCAAATTGTTGCGGCCCCTTTCGTTTGGGCTGCGAAAGTGTACTCGCGCGACGTCGCAGGGGTGGGTTGGCCCTTTGCCGCCTGAGGGGTTCGAGCGAGCTCGCCGCTGCGGGGACAAGCCAGAATCTAAGCGAGCCATACATGGCAGCAAATGCGGGCTGCGGCTGAGGCGCGCAAAGGGGGGTG
>VSDK01011882.1:95125-128231 GCA_009767595.1 Symbiodinium kawagutii
TTTTCCGCTTTGGCGCTGGAAGTCTGGCTTCGTCACAGTGACAGATGGTTTTGTGTTGGTGGTTTTGTGTTGGTGGCTTTGTGTTGGTGGCTTTGTGTGGGTGGCTTTGTGTTGGTGGCTTTGTGTGGTGGCTTTGTTTTGCTGGTTTTGCTCTGGCGGTTTTGTGTTGGTGATTTTGCGCTGGTGGTTTTGTGTGGTGGCTTGTTGGTGGGTTTGTGCCGGTGGCTTGTTGGTGGGTTTGTGCCGGTGGTTTTGTGTGGTGGCTTTGTGTTGGTAGTTTTGTGTGGTGGTTTTGTGTTGGTGGTTTTCTGTTGGTGGCTTTGTGTGGTGGTCTTGTTTTGCTGGTTTTGCGTTGATGGTTTTGCGCTGGTGGTTTTGTGTGGTGGCTTTGTGTTGGTGGTTTTGCGTTGGTGGTTTTGTGTTGGTGGTTTTGCGCTGGTGGTTTTGTGTGGTGGCTTGTTGGTGACTCTGTTGGTGGTTTTGCGCTGGTGGTTTTTCTGTGGTGGTGGTTGGTGGTTTTGTGTTGGTGGCTTTGTGTGGTGGTCTTGTTTTGCTGGCTTTGTGCTGGTGGTTTTGTGTGGTGGTTTTGTCGCGCAACAGGAAGCACAATTTTTTGAAAGCACCATTTCAACGAACTATAGGCACTTTTGCCTCTGAATTATAGGCCACCGTTTTCTTTGATCTTATAGTGGTTGACCTTGGGAAACTTCCGCCCCCGGCTTGCCCGGGTACTACTGGTATTTGTTAATGAAGTATGAACTACATAAGTTTTCACCACTCTTACTTCAGCAGAGACATGCATTACCCACTATCAGTTGACCCATGAAGCCCTGATCAACACCATTCTCATACATCATTCAGCATGATCAACCGCTGATCTTGTGCCACTCAGAGCCATCATGAACCAGCTCATAAACATATTTCAGCATCATCAATCGCTCACCACCAGCTGACCGGCCAGCAGGGCCCACATCAACCGCTGTCCGTGCGCCGGCGCCCGCGCCTGCCACTGCACCTCCAACTCCGCATCATCGTCCAAGTGCTCCACCACGATGTCGTCCAAGCGTGCAGGTGCCTGGGAAGCTGGGAGCTGGGAACTCGTCGTTGCTGTGCTGCTTGGGAACGCGGGTAGCTCATTGCTGCGGGTGGCGAAAGGTTCCAGCGTGGGTTTTCCTTGTTAGTGATGGTAATGGTTGGTGACAAGTTGGTGACAAGTTGGCGACTCATGGCGGACTGCCAAGGATTTTCGCTTCATTCGTGGCTGATACGATGGTTTATGATTCTTCCTAGTCACGGAAGGCGGTCGATCATGGTGAAGCTCGAATCGCAAGGGTTGGCAGTGCTGGTGAATTATCATGAATACTATGGACAATCATGGTAGTTACCATGGCTTATACCAGGGAGAGTGCCATGATAAATATTGCAGCAGAGGCGGGGGGGGCTGACGGCCACAACTGTCGGGGACCTGCCTGGACCACTACCTGTTGTCATTTGGGACCAGTGCGAAGCATTGTGATTGAACACGACTAAGCAAGGATTCATCAACATCAACGAGTATAAAATGATAAATATTACTGATCCTGATTCAGATGATCATTGCTATGCTTGGTACTAAAAACGAGTGTTTCTCAAAATAGGGGTACCCCCAAACCATCCATCATTCACCATTTTTAGTAACAAGTCAACCATTTTGGGGAGTCACCCATTTTGAGAACCCTCCATATAGATATCAACCATCATTATCACCCATGATCTCTTACACTATGCCCCGGGAGCCGCCCTGTCAACCACTAGCAGACCGGGAAAAATTCAGAGCCCTCAAACCTCGAAGCGTTACTTTCTGGCGACCCTGGTTGCGTCCAAAAAATCGCTGGTTGACCTATGAAAACTGCTGATTCTTAGCATTAGCGGGTGAATCCAACCATCATCCGCCATCATTAACCATCATGAATCATCATGAACGATGATATTCCCTGGTCTTGTTGCTTGCTGCACCCTACAATCAACCACAAGTTTGTTGGTTTTCCCCGAGGCTAGGCATTGGTCGATCCCGTTCCACCATCTGCGGCGGCGCGCCAACACGCAGCGAAAGTCGATCACGTCGCCGCTTTGGAGAACCACCGTCTCCTTGTCCTTCACCCTCGACGAAGGGCTGCGCCATGGTGGCTGGCGAACCGTGGGTGGACCAGATGAACCACTGGTTAACACCATCATTTGTTGTGGTTGAGGGGCTTGAGTCACTGGTGAATCATGGTGAATTCATCATGGCAAATGATTCTGGTCCATGATGGAAGCGGCTAATGGTGGGTTATGATAGTGAAGAATGGTTACCACCGGGTGATGTATCAGTATGGTGGCTAATAGCCGTTGAAGGTATGACATGAAATAGTGAATAATTGCCCACAAGGAACTCAATCCGATAGAAAACAAGAACTCAAACTTGAAGAAACTATAGAAAGTGCGACTTACCATACCATGGACCTTCAAAAGCATCAAAACTATGGCATGTTACTTATTTACGTAAATAGAAGGATATACATATATATATATACATATAAGGCCATCCAAACCATATTATTGTATCATGCTATATCTATATCTAAACATACTGACTGAAAACCATCAAAATCATCAAAACCCTGTAGTCCCTGGAGATATGCACATGCGTATGCATGTGTGTGTGTGTGTAAAGCTTTTCCCCCGAAAAGCCTAGCATCAACCAGTCCCGAAATTCCTCATGGCACCACCACCCACCACTCAGCTCAAGGACGTCTCGGCCGTGGGGTGGGTGGGACTCGGATGGCTTGAGCTACCTGGCGCAGTGGATTCTACAGTTGGTCGAATCATAGGATTATATCCTATGGGTGTTTCGTAAATAGGGGACCCCAAAAAAAATCATCCAGCATTTGACAAGTTATTCATGGTTAAATGCTTGCTCAATAGGTGGTTAATAAGTGGTTAATAAGTGGCTAATAGGTGGTTAATAGGTGATTGATAGGTGGTTCATCATGGTCTACGATGGTGGTGGTAGAGCTAATCTCATAGTTCATGGTCAGATTGAGATTGACGACTTATAGCGAGTGGTCATGGTTAAGATAGTGATGACTACTGGTTTATCGCCAGAACCCCAACCAGGCCCCCTCTTACAATTGGATTTCTCAAAGCCAGGTCTTTTTTTTCGGGCGGCCAACCATCTCTATCCATCATTAACCACCCTCAATCATGACCAACCACCATGAACCATGACCAACAGCTAATTCACATCTGTTAGCCAGGACTAGCCACCATTATCTAAACCTATGCACCAGCCGCCATGACTATCCACCTATCACCAGCGACCAAGCGCTGGGGCCTGGGCTCAAGTACTTGGTGTAGTCCACGCGGCCGCAGTTGTGATGCTTGTCCCAGACCTCCAGGGCCGTCAAGCCCTCGACCTTGGGCTCTTGGCAGTCCACGCGAAACCTCGGAAGCGAAGCGATGCACCGACCGATGGATTTCATGGTGAAGCAATGCTTCATAGTCAGTAAGGTCTATCCCGGATCAAGCTAAACCCTTTGAATTTCCCTGGGTGTACTTGGTGGGGTGGCCTTTTTGAATGGGAAACCGCTTGACGAACTTGGGGGATACCAGGATACCCCATATCGATCTACCAGGGGTCTGCCTTCATCCAGAATTGGCATCCATTAGTGCTCTTTTGATGTGCAGTTGAAGTTTTTCGGCTGAGGTTACCAGCACCACATCAAGCAAAATGACCACGAAGTGCTCTGAACATGTTCTCATCGGTGTGCAAAAGCTAGTCACCGGCAATCAATCGTTCCACTCCAAGATCTTATATAAAGGCACTAGTGCACTATTTGCCACTTCTTGTCGATCATTAACCCTATACTTCCGTTGTTTCTCAAAAGGCTGGGGTTTAATTATGAATTGAATCCATGAATCACATCGGTTCATCATAATATGAAGTCATAGGATTTATGGTCAGGGAGGGAGTGGTTTCAAGCTTGCAGTCATGCTTACAACTCCACGCGTACGCCGACCCACCCACAACTGATGAGATGAAACTGGGGCGATGAGCCAGGGGACTTGAGGGTTCTTGGACAACAAGAGAACCTGGTAACTGGCCATGATTCTGTAACGAGTAATGTCATCACCGGGACGTCAATTGACCTTGATTAAGCCTTCTAGCGCACTACAACCAAACTTTTGCTTATTTCAAGCACTCATCCGTGATATAGACATTAACATGAATCCAACCGAAACCTCCAACTTATCCTTCCACAACCCCTTTCAAAAACAATCCATTTACCATCAGTGCGAGATCCCAATTGGTAAACAGAACATGTCATGTCCAATCATCAGCTATATCAAAGTTGCCGTTGTTTCTCAACAACATCGCATCAACATGCATCAACTTACCCTTCATCATCACGTCATCATCCATCAATTCCATGGCTCCCTGGCGCCCTCCAAGGAACTGCACCAACTGCGGGATGGGCGGTGCGGCCGTCTTGGGCGCTACCGTGGGGGCTGCGTCCGGTGCTCCTGCTGCTGCGTCCTTGGGAGGCTCCTTGGGCGCAGGCGGCTTGGGTGGCTCCACCGTCCACTCGTACTGCACCTCGCGAAACTCGATGAGGCAACCGCTCCTCGGTGCGAACCCTGGGGATTGTGGCACCATGGTTGCTAAGGTTGCCGGTGAACCATCGGGGTTCACCGGTGGTAGAACCAAGTGTCAACATGTGTGAAGCAGGTTGGCTAAAGTTGGCGCAAAGCGCTTGATTTGGAAAGCCAATGTCTGTTTGGGCAGTGGCATCTTTACTCCGGTACTCCGTAGCCATGCGAATGTGCTGAAGAAACAGGTGACGATTCTTCTGACAACTGATTGCATATGATAATATCACATATATATATAAATATAAATATAAATATATATAGCCCACTATGGTGACAATGATGATGGGCGCAATGTCTCTTGGCCTTTTCCTTATGAATCTTTGTGTGCTGGTGAGCTCCAATGTCAAACAGTCTTCCAGCAAGCGCTTCGGTCGTAGCTCGGCGCTTGTCAGGTAACCTTGGGGAAACCTCAATCTCGTCGAAGGAGGACCTGCAGCCTTCACGTGGTTGTCCAATGTACGCATGGGCTCATGAGGCCACATATGGCCTGCCTGGACCATCTTTTTGCAGCTGATCTCTCGATGTGGAGCATTTGCTCTTGCTGCACGAGACGGTCGTCATTGCAAAGTGCTCAAGAACAAGGATGAATTTACTGCCTTCTTTGGCGGGGAAACCTGGTGGACAGCTTGATGCCAACTATCAAACACCAGGAAGGTCCTCCAGATTCTCCCAGGAGTAAATCACTGAAATCACGAAGCTAATACCAGAGATCACCCCAAATCTCTGGACCACCAAGTGGCTCGTGGTTTCTCCTCGAGCCCCCCGCAACACCCATCGGCCATCGGGTGCCACTGTGAGTTAGTGACACTCACTAGGTTGGTCAGGCTGATTCGTGGAAACCCTTCTTTGAACAACCAAATCTAAGGCCTCCCCAAGCTGATTTTCCCATCAACCACCAGTTGCTAACCATCAATTATCAGTTGGTAAAAACATGATTGCTGACTAGTGTCCCTTTTGTTATCATTTGTACCATCGACATTTGCATTTGTGCTTTTCTTACGATTATCATTATCATTTAAAACCTATTATCATGTTCATTGTTACTATTGGTGTTGTAAACTATTACATTCGCCGCTATTAACCATTTCTGAGAGATACCTTTCTAGTCCTCGGTGGCATCCACAAAAGATTGACCTATTGGGGGTGGTTTGGGATCTCAACCTCACGGGCGAGTTTTTTCTCTACCACATCCTGTCACACTTACCCCTATAATCATCATCAACCATAATTGCTGGTTCTTGTCCTTGTTATCCACCAGTAATCTAAAAATAAATCACCATGTTTGACCACTCTCTTAACCAATCTCAACCAATTATGAACATAACGAACTGCTTTTTATCACTATTGACCACTGTTAACCACTATTAACGGCTCTTAACCACTCTGTCTGAATCATTGTCAAGCGTCTCTTTGTGCACCTCCTTCCGCGGAACGGACTTCCGAGGGATTAGAAAAATCTCCACCTCTGAAGCAACGGCTCCAACCAGCAACAGCAGGGCTGCTCCCCGCGCCATGGCAGGCACCAGGGTCCGGTTGAGTGACCACAAAGGACTGTCCTCCCCTTTGCTGGGACCTAAGGGCTCTGGGACATCACCTAAGGGTTGACCAAAAGATCCCGTGGTGTCTTATTTCATGCTTCAGCCACTGCTGCGAGCAGAAGAGAAGTGCTGCCGGAGATTAAGGCACCTGGAAACCTGACCATGGCTGACAATGGCTGATAATTAAAATGTTTGTAAAACCATATGTTTGCAAACCCATCACTTGGTGAACGCTAGTTTATGCTGATGAACAGCCAACCAAGAGCTCCAACAACTGCGCCACAAGTGGAGGAAGTTGAGCCGGTGCCAAACAGAAATGGCAACGGAGACATGGGCGAATCTCAGCACGGCTGCCCAAAAGATTTCAGCGAAAACGCTGGTGCCCCAACGCGCCAGACTTCCGAATGGAACGACGCGTGTGCTGAGCTGAGCTGTTGGTACATCCTGCTATTGATGCTGGTTCTTAGCGGTAAACTGCCCTCCTGAAATCCAGCCGCTTTTCTCGTTTCCCCTGGCGCCCCGCCTTGAGGATAGCCAGCAGCCAGTAGCCAGCAATGCGCAAGGCAGTCAAGAGCCACAGCAACACGAAACCGGTGCAGTACAAAACCTGCAATCAGCTGGTGGGTAAGATGATCCAACTGGTGGTTTAAAGGTGGTTAATCAATGATGGTTAATATGGTTTGTAAGATGGTTCAACTAGTGGTCAATAGGTGGCTCACAACAGTTGATTGCGGCTGGTGAACGGGGATCGGGGAGCGCAATTGATCCCATCCCTTGAGGACACTTATTTCAGCCAGTCCCGCTCGTACAAACAGGCTATGTTTCAAGCCACCAGAAAGGGCAAAAATTGTGACCAAACAAGCAACATGAGGCGGAAAGCTGTTCTTGAGTGGTCTTTGTGTATACAAAAATGCGTGTAGTTCTATCAACCCACCGGTGCTCGCAGCAACTCTGGAGGCGCCGACTGCAGCTCGAGGTGCAAATGAAAATCTAGAAACTCCGATGCCTCCCTATACATTTGTCACTTATGTATGAACAAAGGAAACTTGGCACATATATCAAGCAAAAATGAAAAAATGCACATATCTACATTATATGAATCTATATGTACATGATATGTATGTAGTTGTATATCTGTATGAGCCTACGTGCGCCATCAGTATACAGCCACCAAATACATGTGTCCAAAGCTCCTTTTACAGCCTGCACCGAGATGAAACGACTAGCAATTGACGCGATTGTACTGGAGGAGCCGGCCTTGCTGATGAATTAACTTCACAATTCAGCATATTAATCACGACCATGTACCATTACCACTGCATCCATCTCAATGGTACAACTCGTTCTATATCAAAAATTGCTCACCTTGTTTGATCGTTGGACAACCATTGCTAATCTTCATAGACGCCTACACAGAAACGGATGATGAATTGTCACTGGCCATCGCTACTGGTTATTAACCACACTCCTTCTGCCGCACCATCAGCACCAGCCAGCGGAGACTGCTGAGAAGATAGACAATTGTGGCCAACCTTAAGCTGGGCAACCTGGTGGGCAACCGCCCAGGGTGAGATGTGGTTAGTACTGGGTGTAGATGAACGATGATGATGATGCTGGTGGTGATGGTGATGATGCTGGTGGTGGTGGTGGTGATGAAGATTGTTATTATCATATATCAACATTATGCCCTCTCTACGGGCCAGTCAGGGTTCTACTAACGGCTAGTGGCACTTTGTCAATGATGGTATGTAATGATGTTTTATCATGGTTGGTCATTGTTGATGATGGGAAATGATGGTTGGCAATGGCTAGTAATGTTTAGTAATGGTTGACTATAATCAATACTGGTTAGTAGAGGGTGCTGATCATTGTCATTGTTAACTATCATTCATCACTATCAACCACTAATAAGTATTGACATGGTTGGCTGGCAGGGCTGTCAGTAAAGCCCGCGTTTGGATTCTTGCAAACGTCAATATCCAAGGGGGCTGCGCACTTCAACGAAGTGTGATGCTCGTGATGGGGATTGCAGTGGCACAGTTTACAGCCAACGAGGATTCAGCAAGAAGGTTATGAGAATTCAAATCTACATGACGATCGACAAGAACAGCCAACAAATAATAAACTACCAAGAACAAATAACCAACAACCAACAACCACAACCACAACAACAACGACAACAGCAACAACAACAACAACAACAACAACAACAACAACAACAACAACAACAACAACAACAAAACCAGAAGCAGCTAAAATGATGACACTTCATAATGGCTAGGTATGGCTGAAGCCAAATTCATGACACGTAATAGATAATGTCCGATGGTTTCTACTAATGGCCGTGAATGGCTGAGGGCTGAGTTGCTTATGTGTAAGCTGAGTTTTCACCACTCCTAGGACTCGAGAAAGTCTTTGAGGTCTCTCAGCTTGTTCCGAGCAGCGTGTGTTGCCTCAGCCAGTTGCACCCATGCTTCAGCCTGGCTGGGACGAGGCTCTGTGAATCGGCAGGGTTGGGCACAGTAGGGCGACAACCAAGCAACTTGTGCGTCACGATGATAATGCTTGCTTGATCTCTAATTAATGTCGAATGACAGTTGAGAATGAATGATGGTGAATGATGGTGATGGTGATGGTGATGGTGATGGTGATGGTGATGGTGATGGTGATGGTGATGGTGATGATGATGATGATGATGATGGTGATGATGGTGATGATGGTGATGATGGTGATGATGGTGATGATGGTGATCCACAACCGGGTGGAGGCAGTTTGTTTCCCTTTGTGAGGATCAAATGATGCTTTGAGTCCTTGGTGAGGATGGAAGCAAGAGAAACACTGGGACGCGGTGACCCTGACAGATACAAGATGCAGATCTCAAAATCTCATTATGACCACACTTGACCCAAAGCGTACAACGTCGGTTGAACCACCATTTAACCACCATTTTACCACCACTTAACCACCATTTAACCATCATTTATCCCTCAAGTTTCAATTTTAAGCGCCACTCCATCATCTAGCCATTTTTGAACCACCATTGACGATAATCTCACCACCATTGAGGCTCCATCAACCACCATGAAGCACAAGATTTGGCGGCACCAATCAATCCACCAGCTACCCCAGCAAAGCCAGCGTTTCCGCGCCACTTCCAGCTGTTCAAGAGCGCCCAGCCTGAGCAAGTTGGTATTGGCCGTTCATGACCAATCCATTACCACATGACCCCAATCAACGGCAATGGAGCTTCGGTTTGATGCCAGTCACCACGCATCATTGTCAGGCGCAAAGGCGTGGCACAACGAGCCAAATGTATCGCTAGGGCCGCTAGGGCTTGCCAACATCGTTGGATGGTGGACCCACCCTGCAGGTGTGACATAGCATGGTGCAACGAAGCATCAGCGGCTCAAGCAGCAAACTGCCGGTGACATCACCTGCATCGCCGAGTCTCCCGGCAGGTATTGTCAAAGAGTGCCACCAGACCTGCGAGGTTTCGCAAGGCGTAGGTGGCTAAGAGGCGACGAAGGGTCGCCAACTGTAATGGTCAATAATGGTTGATGATTAATAGTGGTCGGAAGTGGCTCCGAAGTTGATAGATGTTGATCGTGGTCGGAAATGGCTCGGAACAGGTCACACTGCCTGATAGCTAATTAAAGCTTTTTACCGACAAGACTGTTGGGAATAGAATGGTTGTGTAATGATGGGGGGTCCAGCTGCTGATGAACCACCCGCATCGCCAGGCAGTTACGATCAAAAGTACAAGCATTTACTTGGTGGCTTTTAGATCCCTTGCTACAAGTCTAACTTTTAGTGGTTTTTTGGGGAATCAATCATATCCCAAACAAGCTAAAAATCTAAGATACTAGCTGCAATCCACCCAGTTTATCAGAATGGATCTCCCGCCTGTCCCTGGCCCCCCCACAAAAAGGGCTGATCAACCGTCTAATTCTGGAATCGCTCACCTGGAGATTGCACATCGACAGCACCAGTGCAGGTCAACAGCCAACCTTCTGACTTTTTGTTGATCTTCCCATTCTCATGATTAGCCAGTCACCAACCATGACAGCAAGTTATACCTGGTACAGCTCAATTTCGCTGGTCATATGGTTTCTCAAAATAGGGGTGCCCTCAAAATGGATGGTTTCTTCCCATCAATGGTTGATAAACTGGATGATTCGAGGGGACCCTATTATCCCCTATCATGGTTATTCATCCCCTATTATGGTTAAACAACTACTATATGGTTCAACAATCCCCATTAACCCTGACTTCACTGGTCATATCATCCCATCACTCCGAGAACCAACAAAGACAACGGCTTCGACCAGCGCCTTCTCGGACACGGACCTGAGGCGAAACGGCGCTGTTGAACATCAGGATTTCAGCGAACAACCAAACAACCTATCAACCGATCAACCTATCAACCGATCAACCTATCAACCAAGCAACCCATCAGAAGCCTGGTGAAATAAGGATAAACAATTGAATTGGCACAAAAGGATGATAAAACTGGTCTTAAGCATAACTTGGTGATTGTAATCGTGACATCTATCGGTTTCATGGCAGTTGTTGGCGTATCAGCTACCCCACAATGTTGAAAAAATGCCATGTGACAGTTAAAGCGTGGCAAAAATCCATGGCAAATGCACCTGTCACCCTCTGGTAATCTAGCATAGCTGGCGGGCTCACCAGTGATGGTTTACCCGTTTGTTGGTTCCCCATGTTCCTGCCAGCTACACAGCTGATGATCAATCCAAAATCAAACCCAAAAAAAAGTCAGAAAATGCAGAGTGACTACCATAATGCAGGGCTACTAAATCATCACTCAACGGTACTTGGATGTGCGCCCCAAGTTCGTGACTGGTTGCATTACCACCGTTTGGTTCAATCGGTTTTGGCTCACCCAAATTTGAAGGCGAATTGCCATGGCTATATCCCACAAAACCAGCCCCAAGTAACCTTAGGTGTTCTATAGGTCAATTTTGGTCAGTAATCCTCCAGAGGGCCCAGAGGGCTACCAGGTCCAGGCCAGCTCCGTCCCCGGAACTGCTCAAGCAGAATCCTGAGTTCCGAACCCAAAGGTCTCCTAAAGGCTGGCAGGTGCAGCGGGGGTAGCCACGTGGCTGGCACCAGCCATGGTAGAACGGTTGGTGTGAACATCCCACGAACGGTTGCTGAATTGTCACCGTGGTTGCCTAGCTGAATTGCGGGATGGTAGAACTTTTGCCCGCTGAATTGTCGCCATGGTTGCCATGTTCATTGCGATGTTTGGTCAAGTTTTGACACATTCCGGTGGAACCATATGTGCATCAAGGATTTGTTGACCAACAATGAGGGACAGGAATGACCAAATATCCCTTGCAACGATGATTATCAATATTTGATGCTTCATGATGTTTAAAGATACAATTCGAAGTCATATGTAGCCGGAAATCATTGCAGAAAGCGACTGGTGATCACTGGTGCGGGGTCATCGTCGTGAAAATTGCCATGTCATTTCTTGGCATGGGGACCTGACCGATTTTCCACAGGCTTCTCCAAAGGTAGGCATTTCTGACAGGAACCTGAAAAACCACCTGTACCTTTTGCTCGAACGACTTTTGGGCATGTTCGCAATCATTGGTTTACCCGGTTTCGGTGAATCCATAATTACTACGGATTTGTGAGCTCTTTTGATCCCGCTTTTTGAAATCATACCTGTTAAAAAGGTCCGCAATCTTGCTGCAGCCATACTTCCCCCTTACTTGTGCGCACGGCGTTTCCCCACAGTTATGGGGGAAATACATGGCAATACTTGTCTTTTGTCTGTTGGGCCGGTGTGTGTTGGAGCATACCATGCAAGCATGTCCATCATTTGAACTCCAAAACCTGCCGTGTCCCTAATTCAAGCAGTGCAGCAAATGGTTCTAAGAATACATACATATGTATCCGATTTATTCCCACTAGATCTTGTTGCAAATGCCCCACTTCTCGGCGAGGAGGTTTCCACATCGAACTCACCCTTGCAGAGACCTATCAACTGGGCACCCTCACCCATCTTGGTCCGCAACCTGGCGATACTTGGAGGCATCGGGCCACCAAGTCCCTTCTCCATCTCATCAATCTGTTGGTAGATGGCTGGGATAAACATGAGCAATGATGAAATAAGACATCTCAGAAATGGACACATGAAATCGATGGGATGTTTCAATGTAATCTGCCAGCTCAAATGTCTGGGTGATGCTATAACAACTAGGGTTCCCACTACCATCCACCAACCTGATCAAACCATGAGAGCGAGGTGCTGGCAAATGACCACCCCATGACGGAAGCAGTCAAAAAACAAGCTGGTTGGATATGGTTTTGTGTAAGCTGGTTGACCGACGTTGATCGGTGATAACAATCAGCAACCGTCAGCAAAGCATGATCAAATCGCGGCGTTATGGCTCTCGCACATTCGTCTCATGTCACAACTATGCAAAGGGCATCTAAGAATTGTGGATGGTTAGGTCCAGCTCGCCAGGATGCACCCAAGCCTCCCTGGGCCCAGCATGTTCCAAGCACAGGACGGCAGCACCAGCTGCCAAGGCCCGACATGGAGTACTTGCTGCAATCCACGGAGGGAGGCATCTGCGGCAACCAGCGGTTGGCAGCTACGGGAAAAGTAACAATTGCAATGAATAATGAGCAAGAGCAACAATGAGCTAAGTACAATCAAGCAACTAAATGTTTACCAAGCAGTACTGCTTGATGCTTGAACAACGGAAACCGTATCAGCCAAGAATGAATGATGATTCATATAATGGTTAAGTGATGGGTAAGTACAAGTGCTTTGTATGATGGCTGACTGGAATTGACGCTCAATGGTATGGATCGATGGTGGATAAGGCTGGTGTGGCACAATAAAGGATCTGTTAACAAAGATGCTAAAATGATAGTTCTCGATCGCTCATGGCTGATGAACAACCTATGAGCTAGAAACGCTAGCAGGCTAACAATTACCCTTCGTCATTCATAATCACACAAGGAATGCCAACAATGTTCATAATGATTGTTACGAAATGATATCTGAAGAAAAGGTCGATTGAGAAGGGTGAAACATGATTCGTACAATGGCTGATGGGAGGCAACAAGCAACAAACAACCATCATGCATCGTCAGCAAGCCTAAACGACTTTAGATGGTGCTTCATGTGATGACCCAAGCTCTCATAGGTTCATACCCCTCTGATCATGAGCTGGTCATCCGCGGGACTTCCAGTCAACATAGAGGTTCCAGGATGCCCAGCTCGTCTGGGATTCAAAAATGATAAGCATCTAAAAAATGCGCAAACCACCTAGGTGTTGATCCGCAATGCTGCATATGCCACGTAAAATGCCTGCGGAAGGATGAAAATATATCACTTGACTCAAAAATTGTAGGCGCAGTACTGGAAACATGTTGCAGATTGATTTCGTGGAGGGGCAGCGTGGTTGACTATTTCATTGAATTCTCATTGCAGGTGAAGACCAGTGGGGGCCGGGGGGAAGAGTACAGCGCCTTCTTCCCGGAGCCGGACCAAAACACAATTATCAACCCACCAACCCAGTGACAAATGACGGATCGTCGCACCCAGAAAACCAAACGCACCAAAGCCAAGAAATCCAGAAAGAAGTCAAAAAAAAGCGCGAAAACTCTCATCAGAGTACCAAAGCAGCAGCAGATGAGAGGAAGAGAGGACAGTAGGATCCCACCAATTTTGCTTCGATGCATTTCGATTTTATGATGCCTACACGAGGGATCACTTGGCTGACTACCAACCATTTGGGATCACTGAGGCACCTGTGGATAGGACCACCCTGCAATTCTCAAGGTGCCATGGGTGACAGGCAAGTGATTACGTGGTTCCAAGTCAGTGAGCCAACCTCTGGCGGGTTTCCACCAGCTGCAGCCCCTTTCTCAACAACAATTTTCTTCGGAAATTGTGGTTCACCAGGGCATCAAATACAAAGCATCAAATAAAAACCAGCATCATTCGCCAGTCCCACCATCCTCACCATCCTCATCATCCTCACTATGATTCACCATCAGTTGACCATTGGTTGACCATGATCATTCACATCCCACCATCCTCATCATCATTCACCATCAGCTAGTCATCAGATATCATCACCCCACTATGATTCACATCCCCGGGCGCTCCTTGCCCGAAGCCCCCGGCGCAGCTCCGAAGAGCGTGGGGCCAACGGCCTGGCCCACAGGTAGCTTAGGATGGGGACCGAGCTTCGCTCAACCAGCTTATGAATGGCTTATCAACCAGCGTGAATGGCTTAGGAATGGCTCATGAATGGCTTATGAACGGGTTATGGTTTCTAAAGGTAAAGTTGTACATTTATCATGTCAAATATTGCTGTTGCTGGCTCTGTCACTCATGAATCTTTTTGCCCGGGCTTCCCATGGATACTAAATAAGCAATGTCGCCAAAAATTACTGAAACCTCCCTACAACTTTCCAACATACGTTGGCGTACCTTTCTTAGGGACATCACTGTAGTCACCACAAATGTCACAAAGATTTGTTTCCAGATTATCCACTAAAAATGTAGAAAAGCATCTGACATCCTCAAGCAAACACTAAGTCGAGAGCTAACACGACAAAAACAATAGCACGGATAATGTTTGCAACAAGAATCAACCAACGACGTGGCCAATAGTCAGCATACATAGTGGAATGTCCCAACAGAGATGGCGATTGCCAAGAACAACACAGCAACAGGGGTTGATAGCAATAGTAACAACAAACCAATCCCAATGATGATTGACAACCACTAGTATTGACCACTACTAGCCATGCAAAGGACATATGAACCATGGCGCTGGCAAATTAACCCAAAAAACGACCAAGTGACAATTGAGGCCTGCCCCATCAAACCGCAACAAATAGAATGAGATATTCCCAGTCCTGGATCACGGGGGGTGTTGAAAAGGCTTAGTGAAAACATTTCATATCAATATTCTGTCTCTTGCCTGCATGCGAGCGAAATCTCCATAGTACGCGTTTCATGGGCTTTACCGCGAAAGAAAAAAGTTGTACGTTTCAGCAGGTGGTTCGCAAAAACTGAAACAAGCACCGCCCTTTCCTTGGCCATCAAGCCCCCACGAGCCATTGGTTTCACTGCCCACCATTCTCTAATCTAAGATGATGGACCTTTATAGATCACCATCGGCCATTGCTATTTAACATTCCTGACTGTAAAAGGTGCATTAAAGATGCGGTGGATTTGACTTACCTAAACATCAGCACCTACAAAGTAGGGCTGATGATGGATCCTTTTGCTATTGCCCTGATCCATGATGATTGATGCATGTTAATGGTACTCTAGTCCATAAGATTCACGATGGCAACTTGTGGTTGGCTCATGGCGGTTGATGATGGCGACGTTTAGTTGTGACAACCTGGTGCATGTTGGGTACAGGCCGCGACCTGCATCTCCAAGAATTTCCCCCAAGCCTCACGTTGAGCACCGCCCACTAAGACATAGACGTTCCAAGAGAACACCTGCATTGGATGCATTGGCTCAGCCAGCCCACTGCTACGGGTGCGGTCGCCACCATGTGTCGCACCTTGCCTTTGGAAAATCCCAGAGCTTGATTTGCAAATGATTCAAATGATGGTTGATAGCGAGCCGACACCTCACCGTAATTTCCTTTCATCTTTCCAACCCCAAGATGAGAATGTTGATGATGCCGTGCGGCGCACATGGTTCCATTGCGGGAGTTTCCGTAGTTGGTTTCCATAGTTGGTTTCAATTGTCGTGAGTATTCCTGTCTGCTGTTGCTGAACCAGCTCGGTTTACCATTCTATCAACCGCTCTGCCAAGCAATGAATGGGTTCGTGATAGGTGTCCAACTGCAAATGGCAGCCAGAGTCACCTTATCTCCAATGACTCATGACTAGCAGGGATCAGACCTACTCTAAGCATGCATGCGCTCTGGATCCCCCGGCTTGTTAAAAATCATGCACTAGTCCAGTCGTTCATCATCCAAGATCATAGTGTCTATGGTTGGTACAGGATTCTATCAACCATCATTGATCTGCCGCAGCTGAACCCATGACACCATCCCATCCCTTCGTTAATCTCCAGGAGATTCCAACGTCTTCTGCAGCAGGGAACCCACGAGGCGCACCACCAGGCCATCGAAGATGGGTCGAAAGTTAGGCGACCATCGCTGGATCAAGACCTCAGGGCTGGTGGAGCTCAACCAGCGGGAATGCAGAGATCAAAACAAGAAGCATCTCATATTTTCTCAAGATTGGTTTTTGATTCTGGTTGATCATATTTTCTCAAGATCTCGATCTGGTTTATCAATCCGCCAATTGGTAGGACTCATGGGTGGATTCGATTTCCCGTATTTTTTCTCAAGTTTGTTCTCATATTTCTCTAATGTTTCGGCTGTTGAGGTCGCCTTGCTCACCTGCGGCAGTAGGCTTGGGGCGTGTCAGCTTACAAACAAGCAATGATATTAGGTGCCCCTCAGGAAACTTCATGCAAAACACCTTGCAGCAGGCAGCTACCAAGATCATGGGTGATCGGATACCCCACCCCATCTCGTGGGTTTCCTTCCAGGCCTCACGGTCTTACCATCATGATCTCAGTAACACTAGAGCTTGCAGTGAAACCACCACAGTCATTACAGTACCTTTGTCAGCAAATGGGACGGCACGACTGGCGCTCCAATTTCAAATTCTGCCAGGATATCACCCTCAATTGGAACTATGATTCCTGGCCTGCACAAATGCCTGCGCAGCATGTAATTGTACATGCATATCCCTGCCGGCTGATCGTGCCCCATCAAGCGGTTATAGAACCCCACGGTGATAAGCTCGCTGTATGGGAAACTGCTGCCGTGGTAATGTCAACGGGTGATGCGTGAACTGCCCTAGTGCTCCGACACAAGGAACTTCCTCTTGACTCACCAGCAATTTGGTGGAGTTCTGCCCGCATGTTCTGTGTCTCCAATGATTGTTGCCTCCCCGTTGCTTTTCCTGTAGGTATCATTTCTGTTTGTTGTTGACATCCAACCCTTGCCCTGTGCAAACTGTTTGGTAGCTATCACCAGTTCTGTCAAGCTTCCCATCTTGAGTCGCGACACTAACCACTCACAATTTGTTGTGCAATCCAGTATTCCCTTGGCTGTGTAGACCTGCCGCCTTCAGCGGCGTACCGACATGTACCGACCATGTCTTGCTAATTCGTCCGTTTGCGGCATGCATTTTCAACAGATTTCAACCGTCACATCACGATTTCATGCCCAAGAAGATCTCTCAGCCATGAAACCACGCGTTTCTGCCCAAAAATTCATGGAGCCAACCCTGTGACGGCGTGGCTGCATGGCCTGCCAACCAAGGCGCGTAGTTGATGAGATGGCTCGGCGGCCAAAAGGCCACGGAATGCAGGTAATCACCTGGCACGCGACGAAGGCGACTGGTGATCTGGCTAATGGCAGTGCCCCACCTAGTTACCAAAGATGATGGAACAATGGAGGCTCATAGTGGCAGACGCTGGTTAATGATGGTTGGTACTTGTGATTTATCATGCTCATTATGGATTGATCGTGGTTGATACGGTTGAATAATGACTCATGGTGAACAATACGCGTCAAGAATGGTTGATGTCAGTCAATAATACTGAGATGGCGATGGTGTGGTCCCCTGGTGATGACTGGCCATCATAAACGCATTGCGATGATACCAAGGGTATTCAGGGAAACATGCCAAAGTGGGTCATTTTGGGAAGGTGTGGGGCCATAACACACCATACAATGCGATGAAACGGTTGAAACATGTTGAAACCTTGTACAAATGACCACCTGGGTCAAGACGTCAAGCTGAGCCCTCAAGTTCATGAAATTCCTAGATTTGTAGACGACTTGGTTGGTTGAATCCGTTGCAAGTTGCACCAAGCCCACCTTCAGTTGTATCTATTCCTCAAGCCTTCCGATGGTCAATCACAAGCGTCATAACCCTACCTGAGTGGTGGCTTGAAGCCGTTCCACTTTTGGTCAATCAACATAATCAACCAACATCAACCAACATCAACCAACCATTTGAATTAATACTGGGGACAATGAGAAATGTCAATCAAACTACCAAATATCAGCCCTGATATCTATGGTGGGCCACAGCTCCCGCACCTGGCCAAAGCTGGGCAGACATCACCAAGCTGCCCCTTGGCGGCAAAGGCGTTGCGCTGACTGATGGATGCAGATGGTTGATGGGGTTCATGGGGTTGGTGGCATTGATGGGTTGATGGGCTTGGTGGTTGATGGCTGGAAGGCTGATGGCAGGTAGCGAATGTTTTTTTTTACCCGCCGCTCGAGGTGCTCCAATGCAGGGCTCACGATGGAGGATAAACCTTCTCTTCTTCTGCAGCCAACTCTCGAGTATGGAGAGACTGGGATCAACGAGGCCCCCTGTCTCTCCACCTCGTCCAGGATCTCCACGGGCAGGTTCGATTCGCATCAAGGCAGAGAGTGCAGACTCGTCCAAGGCAAAGAGTTTGCCTTGTTTGGCCCAGATTCCCTGGCCGTTGAGCGCGAAGAGTTTTTCCTGCACAGCGCGCCGATCAAAAGACAAATTGCCGCGCCTCAGCGGCTGCTGGCCCTGTCCTTTCACCGCCGCCAGCATCGTGGGCGGTGGACCCAGCGGTGGCCGCGGCCTTGCAACCTTTGCTTCCGCTGGTGTGCTCGGTGTACTCTGAACTGTGCTGCTTTCTGCAAGAATCGGAGCAGTCGCTATTGCAGCGGCCTTCTTTTTTGCCAGGTTGGCAAGACTGGCTGTGACGAACTTCGAAGGGTTTGGCACCTCTCCACGCTTCAACAAAGCCTGTAGCAGTAAGGCGCCATCTTTGGCGTCAGCTGCTGCCAACTGGTTTAGCGCATCGGGACTGAACTTGACACCTCGAGCAGTTAACTGCTTCAGTTTCTCTGCCACGGTGGGTTTCAACTTGACCTTCATCTTTGTGGACTTCTGCACCGGTGCTGCCGGTGCCGCGGGTGGCTTTACTTGGAAAACGTGTGGCCGCATTGCAACCCCTTGTGGCTTGGTACAGCGAGTAGCGAATGCTAATGGTTCATTGCCGATGGACGTCAATGATTAGCTATCGGACTTGATGGCTGAAGGTGGTCACTGGCGCTTAGAGGGAGTGGCTAGCTGTAAGCATATGAGCCACCAGTCATGAGACGGGCAACAATTAACAAAGAATGCCGACGCTTGAGTATTGTACAAGCAATCCAAATGCACCATGACGGTGTACTGGCCTCCTAGGCACCTCAATTGCCACAACTAAAAGAAGAATGCCAATGCTATCGCATCAATGGACTCTCGACGCATCACCATGAGGTTTCACCCTTTATTTTAGAGGTTCGCATGGTGTAGCCAAGTGGCCCTCTAGGCCGGGGCCATGAACATCAATGAACATCCCACCGTGCCATGGCTTGCCACCCATGAAACTGGTCGCTTATTCTACCCTCTCTCTCTCTTCATCGTTATTCTACCCTGGTTAACAGGGTGTTACTATTATCATTTGACCCATTATTTGTTACTATTGTTTGACCCATTCGTCTCAACCCCTCACTCCCCGGCCCCAAGGCTGTGCCAGGCGCCCACACCCAAGATGCTGTGGCGAGTTCGCCAGCGCCGACACAGCACAGTTCTCTGTGCTGTCGCCCAGGAAACGGAACACGAAACACATCGACAAGGCCTCGGGCTGCGAAGACTTCGCTGCTCGGGGCTCCACCAGGATCAACAGCAATGAACCATAGATTGGGGCGGCACCACAGTGCAGTGTACTGGGGGATAAACGACATAAATCCATCAGCAAACATCTTTTTAGAAAATGAGGCAGCGTGAAACCATCATCAGTGCGTGGTCATTGAAACCCCCAAAGGTGATTCGCACAGGCTTTCCGAAGGAGAATCACTGTTTCATGGTGGTGCAAATGACCACCTTAGCCGCTGGTGACCATTTTCATGAACCTAGCAGGTATTGAAGGTGCTGTCAACACACGAGTTGAATCTCGAATACAGTTCGCCCTAAAGTCCTAAAGCCTTCTTTGGTTTCCTCCTAGGAGCAAGCACAACAAGCAACCCTCAAACTGCGGCATTGTCCTAACCCTCGCTGGGAGCGAGAGGACAAAAAGTCTCCAAACCACATGGTCACTAGATGCCCAACAACAGCGAAATGCAACGACGATGACTACCTGAGTACGACCATTGTCATGGTCAATAATCGTGAGAGAAAAAGCTGACACCCCATCCGCAGTCCACGGTCCCATGGAGTACAACATGTCGCCGGGGAACGAAGAAGAAGACGCTCAAGGGCAAGTAGATGAGGGCAAATGCCCCCTGAAACCAGGCTACATTCAAAAAATTCGCCAAACAGGTCAGGTCAGAAACTACATTAAGAAAGACTGCTCTTTCAGCCAAATGGAGGTTCCAATTTCGATGCCTCTGAACACTTTTCAAGCCAGTGTCCTCTTCGAATCCTACCAGGGGGTGAACACGTACTAAACCATGCTAAACCCATCCAGCGACCTACTCAGAACTCCCGCTGCCACCAGGTTGGATCCCCCAATGCAGTCACATAGTTGCATCCTTGCCTCGAGGGGCATTTATAGAAGTGTGCTTTTGACTTGCTCATGTATGTCGATATGCATTCATGTGCCATCATGTGCCTACGTAATGCACATACACATACACGGCTGAATGCACCAGCCATCTCCAGCAGAAACGGCAGCCTGCATCTTCAACATCTTCAGCGACACCTGCAGCCGGGATCAGCAGACTCACGCAGAGTGCTGCAGAAAAGAACAGTTGACTTCAAAGCAAATGCCTGGGCGCAATGGTTTATGATAGTATGAAAGTCAGGCAAATTCAAGAGCATATGTAGCATGGCAAGGATACGTGCAATATGTATCAATATGTCGCAATCAAAAAAACAATGACAGTGATACTGCTACCAGCATCTTGGCAACAAGAGATTCAGCAGCAAGTCTCCTGGAACTTTGGATGAGAACCAACGTAGACAGTGACAAGAAGGTTAAAATGGACCATCTGTTTTCATCCGACATCTGAAATGATTCAAGAAACATCATGTCCCGAACTTTCATCAATGGGCATGACTAGATCGTCTTGTCACACGTCAGGACTCTACAGTGTGTCCATGTTTCGCACCAAAATGACATTTGGAAACTGCTGGCTATCACCATTCGCCAACAAAGTCGATAGTGCCAAGTATTCTTAGTCATTTTTGGAATCAACTATGGCTAATCAATGATGACCAAAGCTGAAAATGGCTAGCATCATATGTGTCATCCACATCGATACCGTGCCACCCAGGCCATGTGACCCATCCACCCGTGCATTGTCTCACTCACCGCGCACCGTCTGCCAGGTGATGGCCGAGCCAAATCGCGCATCACCTTGGCGCTGCTCGGGCTGCTTGGTGCTGAAAGAACCAGGTGCTCTGGAACCACCAGGTGCCCATAGGTGCCCCGGGCAATAGTCGTAAAATCGTCCCAGAATGGCCACCTGCACGGCAGATTGGGCACCGCATTTCTGACTGAGTCATCTATCCATTCTTCAGGACGCTCGAATAACAAATATGGCTGTCCACCAGTAGCAAGAGCGATGAATGGCTAGCGATGAATGGATTGATTCATCTTCGTATTCCCTAACCATGGATGACAAAAGCAAGGGCTCCAATAGCTATGGGCTGGAAAGATCTGTTTGTCTCGCAGCCGCCGAGCCATCGTCTCAACAGCTTAACATTCTAACCAGTAGAAGGATCCACATGAGGAAGCCACACCCAATCTCATTAGCTGGATCTTCCATGATAATTGATTCCTGGCCACCATCAGACATCGTGCAGCAGCATTGATCATACACAACATCAACTAAGTGTTGTGATCATCAACAGTGTTGGTCATTGCCAGTTGTAAATCATTCTTGACCACTATTAATCACCCATGTAAGCTTTATTGCCCATCATGGTAGTTGTCTTGTGTCCCCTATGATGAGCAATTTATAACCATGATCAACCATCATTAGCCATGATTAGCCATAGCCTCCTTCATAGCCCTGATCAATCCTCGTTTCCCACTATAAACCATTTGTTCTTGACCATCACTCCTCGTCGATCCTCCTTTCACCATCCGCAACCAAGCATCAAACCGTCGATCACCAAATGAAACCAAAACTCAACCACTAGTTCATGGTGGTTATTCCACCGTTTGTTCACTATCAACTAACCATTCATCAAGCACTACCCCCCCCATTGCTGTACCGCTGTCCACCTCCCTCCCCACCTGAAATAGCAGTGCAGTGGCGACCACTGCTGCTGTGTAGCGAAAGTCCCAGGGCCCCAACTTGTAACCGTCCTGCGTCTCCGCATGGCCCCGTGGTGATGCATTAACCAAGGGGCGAGCTCGGTGATGGCACGGGCAAATTTTGATGAGAAGCTGTAGGATGTCATAAGTTAAAAGCAATAACGACTCATGGTCAGAATCGTGGTAATTGTTTAACTGGTAAATTTCGGTAGTAATAACTACTGTAGTGCTATATGTCGGTGCAAATGTTTAACTGGTCAGAATCGTGGCAATGTACGACATGAATCTGTGAGAATTCACGGGGCAAGAGTACAGCGATCTTGAGAGCGGCTGCATCGTGTTCGATCCGATTTGTGACTTCTAGGGTTGGGAGTGACGAATCCCATCAAGTCAAATGGACTTGTGGTAAACATACTGGCATGATCTGGCATTAATTGTAGTTACCACTTGATAGGAGAAGGAACGCAAAGAGCTTCATAGCCGAGCCCCATGGAGAATAGTCGTGACACAAGCTGCAACGACGTGACAACATGAGAACAACATCCAGTCGATTTGTAGAGCTTCGTGGGGAAGTGACCTGACACATCCATCCCCTTAGCTGGTAGCAGAATCCATGGTGGCACAAGCTGCAAAGCTCTTGGGAAGTTCATCATGCTCAATGACAGGTGCATACAGGTGCCTAGTACTGGCTGGTAGTGCTTGACAATGCCAATGGTGATAGGACCATAGGATTGCCTCGCCTCTTTTTGCTCTTGTGCAAGTCTCGCACGGAGCGGGGTGAGACAAATCAAATGTCCAGCCGGGCAGCCAGGCCTAGTCGTTTTCAACAACTTCCTCGTCTTCCTCTTGGTCCTCTCCTTCGCTGTTGTGATCTTCTTCCTCGCTGTCCTCCTCCAAGGTGGGAATCAAAGGATCCTTCTTCTGTCTCACTTCACCTCGGGCTGCTGCTTGGACTGCCTCAACGTTGACCTGGCGAAGTGACTCAGCGGGATTTCCAAAGATCGCAGCGAAATCTTCGTAGGTCGCGACGCCCATTTCCTTCATGTCAACCATGGTGATCATGGCTTCCAATTCTTCTACTGCAATCTCACGTCCCATCTGCAAAAACAGATGCCGCAAGACTTTGCTACTGATGGCCTCACAACTGTCCAAGTCCATTTTCTGAAAAAGCTTGCGCAGCAGCTGTTCGTCAAAGTGCACTGAACCCATAGGTGGAGGCTTTGGTTTCAGATGTTCATCGCGCTTATTGGCCTGCATTTTCACCACCGCTTTTTGGATCGTTCGAACTCCTCGAGTGTAACCGGTCTCCTCGGCCGCAGATTGAAGTGGCTGAGGCAACTTCACCTCCAGTGGCACGCCCAAGCGATTTCGAATCTTCGGAGACATGTAGGCAGGATCGACGTCAGAGTCATCTTCTAGTTGTTCCGCATGATGCATTACGTCCATGTCCACTTCAGGTTCAGGTCTACTGTCTTTCGGAAACCTGGCGGCGAGGCGGAAGTCCTTCTTGACGGTCTTAGGGGCTGCCATGGCTAACGTCACGAGCGAGTTCCTACTACAAGTTGTAAGAGTTCCACACTTTCTCTTGGCGTCTTTAGTTTTCTGGAACCTTGGTTATCAAAGGACCAACGACTGCATGCACAGATCGTCAAATGAGCCCATCAGCGGATCTTGCGGCCCTTGCGGTTTGATTAAAAGAAGAGACCCCCCGAAAGACACACCGTGAGAACTACACTTTGGGTGGGACACATCAAGCGCTCCCTCCTAAAAGTGCCACGGTAAGAGCGACCAGGCCACCCTTCTGGCCGTTTCAGGGAGCACAGAAGAGATGAGTGGTTCAACTCATAGATCCAAGATCAAAAACAACGCAAACCGTTCTTGAGCGTTCAAAAATGATCACGAGAGACATTCAGGGTAAGAAACCATTGGTGGTTTTGTTGCATTGTAATCTACCGGACGAAATCCAAAGGCTTTTAATTTGCATGATTGGCCCTTATTGTTTAAGAAAAATCTGCTTTGACCATTCTGCTCCATGCTGATCCATGCTGATCCATGCTGATCTGTGCTGCAACTCCCGTTCTGCCATGGCCATCGCTGCACCGCTGCACCTGCAGGTTGGACTTTTCGTGGTAGGAAGGTGCCAGCTGCGCCAAGACATCCGCCAGCCCAAACCTCAGGCCAAGGGCCAGGGGAGGTCTAGAAAGAAGCCCCAAAACAATGGCTTGCGGTTGTTAACTAATGATTAATCTACCACTTGGTTAGGCAACAACTAATGATTAATGCTTAACAACTAATGATGAATGATGGTACATTACAATCTAGTACGCTTAATAGCCAGTAAACTAACTACTGGTTAACTGATTTTTGTGGTTCACAACTGGCGGCTAATGACGCTCAATGCTTGATGCCTAATGTTTAAACAGTTGAACTGCTTAAACGTGCTGAATTGTTTAGATGTTATTTCAAATGCCAGGGCTGCTGGTCGATGGCCCCCATCGGTTCATGGATCCAGTCATCCTTGTCTGGGATGATTTGCTTCACACATGCAATGATGGTAGATTCATACTCGTGGACAGTTCATATTTGATGACAAATCACGCAGTACTAGCTGGATCTTCCAGTCAATTTGTTCAACAACGATGTTAGGATGGCGTGTTAGGCCAAGGATTTGCCATTGAGTGGTCCTGCTGACCTCGGATAGTGCAGGTGCGAGTTCACACTTGCGCAGCGCATCGCAGTTGGTATCAGAAAAGTCGCACCCAGATTTCTGGCAACCGAGCAACAATGCTGAGCTGTTGCCATGTATCAAACCTACAGGAAACACGGAAACCAACCAATTTTCTCCTGTAGCTTTTCCCATCAACCATCAGTTCTTAACCATCGCTATTAGTTAAACGTGATTCTTGGTTGGTACTAACGATTGGCTGACCATCTCTGGTTTACTAGTCAGTTGCTAGCCATCAATCATGAATCGTCAATTAGCCACTAGCCATTCTTCTTAACCATTACTGGGAATATCATTTCCAGTCGAATGCAGAACTGGCAATGACCTCAACAGCTGAATCACTGATCACCATGGTGAATGATCAATCACTAAGCAGAAAGAACCACTACAACGACTACAGCCACTACAATGGTAAAGATCACCAATATTAATGGTCAAGACTACCACTATTAACCATATCGAACCATAATTCATCAGTCTTTACCATCATCAACCATTAGCGAACCATTAGCTGTTAACCACGAACCACTATTACAGTAAGGAGCAGTTTAACCAGTGCTAGCAATTAGTTGTTAAGCGCCATGAGTTGACCATGAGCATCGATGAGCTACTTTACAGGTTATGAACCATACTTGCTCATTATCTATGTCTCTCTCCCTCTCTCTCAATCACTAGTATCTATCATCATTACCCACTAGGTAACCATTCCTTGTGAACCACGAACCATTAGTCAACCATAATTCATCCCTTAGCATCATTCACCATTAGTTGCTAACCAAACACCATTCACCACCTCACCCAATCGATCATTCACCAGCGCTCAGGGACAGCAGAGCGGTGCAACTCCTCAGGACACCGCAGCATCACGTTGATTGAATGAAGGTGTCAAGTCATGGGCTAGCAATCATGAGTCACTGCGTTGTTTGTACAGGTCACATGAAGGTGAAAGCACGGTTCAGATGGTCGGATCAGGGTTTAGTGATGGTAAAATGATGTTTTGAAAGTTGGTTGATGGTCAAATGACGGCTAAATCCTGGCTGAATCATGATTAAATCATGGTGCACCATGGTTGGATGATGCCTGAGAATCGATAGCTCAACAATGGCTGATGGCATTTTTTTGACAACGAACGACAGTTCCAAGTTAAATGGTTACTAGTGATGGTCTCATAATGGCTGATGAGGGTTGCAAGTGGAATGATGGTTCGGAGAATGACTACCAGCAGCATCCACTACTGATGCTTAATTGCATTTTGCATTTTGCTAGTTGTTTATCACTTATCACCACCAATCACGATACTTGGTTGATAATCTACACCCTGTGACTGTGCATTGACAAGAATCGTTGATCATGTTTTGAAATGATTGGATGATGTGGCGGTGAATCAGTCCATCAGTTGCACGGTGATCATTGCCGCCTCCAAACCTATCAAAACTTGGAGATGAATTTGGGAGTTAGACTGATGGGTGTGCCACCACGTGCCCATGTGACTATTCTTCATCAATCTTGTTAATCATTTATCGTGGTTTTTGGCCATCGTTGCTGTTTCTTTTGTACCATTGATGGCTGTTGGCATGTCATCCACCTGTGTCTGCAATCAGGTCTGACCACCGTTGAACTCCATTGCCTTGAACTCACTAGGCCCCGGAGACCGAACATGGAACACTCGGTGGTTGGAAAGGGCGATCATCCTCCACAAAGCGGCCCCCCTTAGCTGCACGTTGCTAAATAAGCCATTCAACTAGGGTATCTATCTGTCTATCTATTTATCTATCTACCGCAAATGGTAGTTACCCGACTTGTAAACAAGCGCCTCATTGTGTGCAGCCTTGCCGTGATCTATGTGTATCATCCGTTCCTCATGCAATGCAGGGTGTCCTGGCTCAGCCACCCATCAAGATCAAAATTATGCCTATGGTTATGCACAAAATAGTGAAGCCAAACTTGATGGTTTCCCCGGTCAGAAATAATATAATTGCCCAGGATGGGGGGAGTTTTTGGTAGGGATGGGCCCAGAATGGTTGAAGGTAGTTATTAATTATCACTCCCACATCTCAGGCTGCAATGCATTGGCACCTTGGCGATTTCTTTGGAGCTGCTGTTGTCTAGCTTGCCGGCCCAAAAATTCACAAGTGCTGTGGGGAAACCAGCCCTTTCGGGGCAGTCAAGGGGGTCGATGGCCTCGAGCTTTGCTACATGTAGTGGCTCCCCCAACCACTCGCCAAGGCACATTTGCATCAAAATCTTATCCTGTTGCACCGGAGGTGGGATGAAAGGCATCAGAAACTGCAAAAAGCAAACGTAATTTGATAACAGAACGCCGGCTTCGACACAACTGTAATCATTTGAAAGGGTACAGGCAGGGTACCTTCATGTGTTTGTCACATGTTGGTAACGACTGATGATTGCATGGGATAACTCTCTCGGATGATTGTTTTGCTGCGCGCTATTTTATTGAGGGCAGAATTCCCGTGTGATGTCCCAAGCGGCGGCTATGCCCTTCGGGCGACTGTATCCCTACAAAAAGAGGGATACTGAAGTGTTTAGTCGATCCCATCTGTCACTAAAATGTGAGTGTCGGGTTTCAAAACTGTACCCATCCTCCAAAAATTGACCATGCAACCGGCAACGTCCCCAAACATGGTGGTTTGGGCCGGGACTGCCGCGCCCGACCAAGGCAGCCACAGAGGGGCAGCACCCACGCAGGCTTTTGCGAACAACCCATGCTATCAGAAGGCTACAGCAAAAGGAAAAACTCCCGGCTTCTTGATCTTTTGCCATTATCTGCTACAGGTTCTCCGCTGAAAGGGTTTCGGGACGGATTCTTCAAATAGGGGATCTTCTGCTTCTTGATGCTCACGCAAAAATTCTGCGAATCAAACTCTAGCCAATTGAGCTCGGTGAAGCCACTTCCCCAGACCCCAGCCCACTCCGCGAGGGCCTTATGAAGTCTCAAGGCCACCTGAGAGTCATCCAGCAGGCATCGATGGTTTCGTTGACTCCCTCCGGGTGAAGCAACGAAAATATGCTGCAACCGTTGCATCCACGAAACTGAGCTGAAAAACATCATTCATTTGCTTCTCTTGACTGATGAAACTGGACTCAGCAACAAAACGACAAGGGGCCCAACCAGCAGCTGACGCCACTCCAGGGCCCCAACCAGTTTCAGGGCGCGGTTCATGCCACCCTGCGTCACTTCCCCGCGGTCGCCCATCTTGGCGACCACGGAGACGCCATATCCTTGCCCCGGGTGGCATGGGGAGACCAGTGCCATTGTGCTGATAGAGGGCAGCCAGATCCAAACAGAGCAAGCTCGAAACGAATCCCGTAAATGAGGAAAAGTCCAGAACCAACATCAACCAACATCAACCAACCCATCTACCCACCCACCCAACCAACCAACCTCAACCAACCCACCCAATCTGAACCTTTCAGGTAGTGTAACCGGTAGCCACAGCATGCTGCCAAGCGTCCACCCAGGCCCAGGACCCCCAGCAAGCACCAGAAGCGCGCCTAGCCGTCCGCAACTGCTTGTGCAAGCGCTCGCTTATACTTAGTCATGTTGGGTACGGATGGTTGTGGGATGGTTACTGGTGAATGATGCCTGATGATGGTGAATGATGGTTGGATGATGGTGAATGATGGCTGATGATGGTGAATGATGGTCGGTGATGCTTTTTGTCATTGTGATAGATACTGGTTGAGAACGTTGGTGTAAATGACGAGTATGATGGCCAAAATGACGGCTCGTCGCGGGAAATCGATGTCGCCCCGTTTTGCGGTGCCTATTTTGGTACATCCTTTTATCGACGTCTGCATGATCCAAGTATGGTTTGATGATTGGACATGATGTACGTGTGCATGCATGGATTATGCATCAGGTGAATGCATGCGTAAATGTATGTCTACATTGAACCGACAGGGCCTACGACGCTCCTCTTAGGGCAAACCATCTTTTAGCAGTTGGCCCATCCGCTTGCCACATTCGCAAGAGACACTCGTTGGTTCGTACAGTATTGCCCTGGGCATCTGCAGCGCTGCTAGAAGGATATCACAACAGTTGAGATTGACAGAGGCCTATTTACATCGCATCCACTTTGCCACTTTTCTCTTGGTATGTTTGCTCTCTTCATCATTCTCTCAGATTCATTCTCTCATCATCTTTGGCGCCTCCCCGGTAAGACACTCTAATGCACTTGAAGATCCACAACTCATAGATGATTTACCCATGCGCAAGTGTGAATTTCCATTGCTGTGATAAGCTGCCACCTGCCATACATGCACATCTGCGAACGCTTTTCAATTTCCTGCATCCATTCAAAGCCCTCGCAACCCATGGCACTTTCCAAACAAAATCTGCTGAGATGCGGAGAGCACCTGTTAAACCTCCCTGCCCAGTGCAACAGCTGAGTCTTAAACGATGGGTTCGATCTCCATCTTGACCATCAAGGCGTTGTCTCCAGTGGGCCTCAAAAGGGGCGGGTAGCTGACAAGCCAAAGGTCCGCTATCAGCACAAGTGTGTCATCCATTGAAATGAGTCATTGAAACATGGAAAATCACTGCTCACTGCTTCATCTATTGCCCCTGCTGTCAATTTTTGCGGTTCTAGTGCTATCATTTCCAATTGTCAATGGCCATTAGTGACTGTCAATGAGTACCAAACATCAACGATGAGTACTGGAAGGACCCCCCTGCCTTTCTCAAGGGTACGAATTTGGTACCCAGGCAACCAACATCGCTAGACACTTGTAGCACCCCCTCGGTCCCCGCACACATCGCTGGCTCGTTGCCAAAGGGTTGCTTCGCCTGGCCGACAACAACAACAACAACAACAACAACAACAACAACAACAACAAGAACAAGAACAAGAACAAGAACAAGAACAAGAACAAGCAGCAAAATAGTTGTATGCTTCTGTTGTTGTTTACAATATTTCCTCAAGGCTTCTGCCACGTCCACTGCTTAATACGTTACGACTGAGCGCGTCTGATGTTCTCCCTAACATTCTGCACCGAATGTACTATGAAGTGCCCCTCATAGTCTGAAAACGTAGTAGTGCTCGCCAGAGACCTGGCACAGTGATTGATGACAGGGCCCAAAAACCTAGTCGGAACGAAGCCAAAGTGCCAACTGGTTTTGAGAATTGCCATGCTTGCACTCGCAGACATGAATCATGCAATGCTCTTGTCTGACTCAAAATGACCCAATGATCGATGGATTGTGGTGGGTTTTTGCAAGAGCTGTACAGCCGGGCAGAGTTGCACAGAGTCTCTTTCTCCCTTTCGGCCTTCAACTATGCTTCTCAAGAGTGAAAATGCTGGGCGACTCACTTCTCTCAGGGGATCTCTTCCAGCTTTTCTGGCTTCCACGTGCAAAAGTCCGTGCTCTTACACTTTTCCTCCTCTAAATAACGGCAGTGGTAAGCGTACTCCCAGCCATGCGTGTGTTTTCCACCTTCCACAATCCAGCATTCACCAGGTTTCACACGAAAACCGGCGGGTACCCAACGGCAGTATTTCGAGGCCTGGGAGTGCGCACAAACTGTTTCCCCAAACATCTTGCAGGCCTTAACATGGGATGCTATAGAAGCGTATTGCGTCTTGACTTCGCAATGTGCAGCACTTTCCGTTGAGTGAGCAGCCTCCTTTGCTGAGAAGTCGGAGCTCAAGTGTTGGGAGACATCAGAGTCGTGCTCGGGGCGAAGCGCATGAGCAAGCGTCAGCGTCAGAAGCAATAGCATGGCCACGCGCGGCATGGCCACAGGTTTGACAGACTGACTAGTTGGATTGATTTTCTTGGGACTCACGGCTTCAGAAATGTCAAGGATTTTGATTTAGACACCTTGAGATTCTCACATCTGCCCAAAATTAGAAAGGACAAGACGAAATCAGAATCAGAACGTGTGGCAGAGTAATCTCATGTCACTGTCAATACCATATGTGCACAGCGAATCAAAGCAGAGTTGCACACAAGACAGGTCAGGAGCACCGTCAGCTGACGGTATGTTGAGCGCCGCCGTCATCAACATAGTTGTGGTCGTGATATGCTTTAAACAGATTTCGTATCCAGTGTCATTCTATAGTGATCCTGGAGTAGATAAAATATCAGATTGGACCATCCCCAATTGGTAGATGCTTCCAATATTGAACATGGAGGATATTCTATCTACTCCAGGATGGCTACATATTCATGAAACCCACGCCAATACCCCTTATTCTGCAATGTGAAAAGAATCTTGCCCGTTTCGCTATTGAATTTCATGAAAGCCATACTAATGATCTAACGTTGGTATATTTAGGGTTTTGCCTGGTATTGCTATCGTCTGTTTCTTGACATATGCGCGTACATTTAAATAGATATAGATATAGATATAGATATAGATATAAATATAGATATAAATATAGATATAGATAGAGAGATATAGATATAGATATAGATATGGATATGGATATGGATATAGATATATATATATATATATATCTAAATCTAAACACAAATATATAAATATATAAATATATTTAAAATATTTAAATATAAATATACATATATAAATATATATATATATCAAAAGGTACTTTGGGCATGTTGAATTCGGATTGTGGTTTAAACTTGTCTTGGTTCCGGATGTTCCGTTTTGAAGCTGATGTCGGTGTGATCAAGCAATTGCAATGAAACAATCGCGATCTCCTGGGAAGTTTTTGGGTATCTTAAGTGGCGGCCAGTGATGCCTCTTGAATTCATCTCTGTGTTTGTGCGGCGGAGTCTTGCCACAAGCGCTTATAGAGTTGCTTGTTTTTTTTCTGTTTGTTGCGAACTATGCATGCTACTGCAAACATATGGAGGTTACTCAAAATAGGGAACCCTTAAATCAACCTTTCATCATCTTCAACAGACTATTTGGGGATGATTTGGAGGTACCCCCTATCTTGAGAAACCTCCATATGCTGCATCTTGAGTTTCGTTGTCGTTGCTGGGGGCCACGGGGAACCGCCGTGTTTCTGCCTCATTGAGTCGTGCGATGATCTCGACAGACGTTCCTGTGAATCCTTGCTGTTGCGTGGTTGTTGCAACTGTCACCCTCATCATGGAGGCTTGTGGGTTGAGCATTTGATTTTCAACAGGGCACCGAATTTTGGTTCAGGTGTGTATTCTGCATTCTTCATTCTTCATCACTGTTATCAACTTCTGGCGGTGGTTTGGGTTCAGCTTTAGGCAATTTTTTTCCTTTGGGATTTGCTTGTGTTTGTCAACTGGAACAGATTTATCGCAGTTGCCACCATTGAAAACCTATCACTCGCTTTTGGTCTTGCTTTGGGTTTTGGTTTCGGTCGTGGCTGTTCTTCTTGTGCTTGTTCTGTTGATGGCTCTTTTTTTTCGTCAATCATTGGCAATTGCTGTCCTTTGGACATCGATAGGCCTCCGCCCTTTTTCAACAACTGGATCCGGTGCGGTTGCCATCCCCCCAGAAGGGAAGATGTCCAGGTTGTGCCTCTGCCCAGTGAGAAATTGAACCGCCCTAGACAAACACCTTTCGGCCCTTGGCGAGGGACCCTCCGATCCTTTAAGAGCTCCCAATCCAAATTCTTTGGGCAATCTCCTGAGTAAACCAAGCATGGGCCATCTTGGAACTCCCGAGGAGGTCGTGGAAAGTCTCTTTCATTGGAAGACCTCATGATAAAAACGGATCAAAAACAAAAATGACAGGAATCGAAAAAATGAGGACAGAGGATCAAAACATATCAAAACAAAATGCCAGGGATGAAAAAGAAATGAGTTCCGATAACAGAAGGAAAGGTAGCATTTCTGACGACATAGGGCATCAAAAA
>VSDK01011882.1:128241-141750 GCA_009767595.1 Symbiodinium kawagutii
AGGAATGCGGTTGCCCATTGTGGCCGTCCTTCTGTCGTTTGTTCGTTGCTTGCTGGCTCGCTTGCTTGCTTGCTGACTTGTTTCCTTCAATTCATTTCTTCCTTCCTGCCTTGTTTGCTTTCTTGTTTCCTTCAATTCCTTCCTGCCTTCCTTTGTTCCGCTTCATTCCTTGCTTCCTTGCTTCCTTGCTTCCTTGCTTCCTTGCTTCCTTGCTTCCTTGCTTGTTTGCTTGTTTGCTGGCTTGCTTGCTTGCTTCCTTGCTTGCTTGCTTCCTTGATTCCTGCTTGCTTGCTTGTTTCATTCCTTGCTTCCTTGTTTGCTTCGTTTCTTGTTTCCTTGCTTACTTGCTTGCTTCTTTGCTTCATTCTTTGCTTTCTTGTTTGCTTCACCTTTTACCTATAGTTGGTGTTTGATTTGTTCAGTGCATCCCAGGTTTTTTGATGCCTTTCCCTCAGTTCACGTATATAACCCCTTTGGAAATGTCATGCCTCATTGCAACTATTGACTCCCTGTGGATGATGTCAATGAGGCGAGGTGGTTCCAACAGTCGTTGATTGCTTCATCTTTCGCCTTGTTCTTGCCATTTCATATCAAGTCACCCATGCTTGGTGCAATTGATGCGGCTTATATAGGGAATCTGATCCGGCCACCCCACGATGTGAGACACTAGTCACTGCCAGAATGATCAAAGGTGCTTCTTCATGGTTCTTCCACACATGGAACCAACATGCACCAACAAAATCCATGGTTTCGCGAACCAAGAGGCCTCAAAGTGAGCGATGCGCATGGGTGGCTGCATCTCAAATCAACCCTCTGAGTAACAGGAGCACCTACCAAAATTAGTTTTGGGGGGAAGGTAGGAAAGGAGGTAGGAAGGAATGAAGCAAGGGAAGAAGGAAGGGAGAAAAAGAAGAAACGAAACAAAACCAAGAAAACAAAGAAGACTCAAAGGGTATCACGCTGCCTCGGTCACACCAACCCGTCAAAAAAAATATGTCTTGGTTTCAGGTGCCTGCAGGTGGTCCCGCCCTCGGGAAGTGTTGCTGGTGATTCTGGATTCTCGAGTACATCGCAACCAAATTAACCACTAGTAGCTATCATCATCAGTCACTATCATCCCTCAAAATTCATCATTGCTGGTGATCATGTTTTTTCCATGCTTCATCTGGATGGATTGCTGGTCAGTCTCACCACTGGGAGTTGCAGCTGCCATCACCAAACCTTGCTGGCCTCTCAGTCCGAGCTCGCTGGCAGGTCTCACGGCACCTGCGGGTGGCAGGAGCGTCAGGCTGAGGACAACGAGTCGTTACCCCCCGGAGCTCGCAGGTGCCCCGAAAACCCGCGGCAAAGGCGCGCCTGCCGATGCAAGGAGCCCAAAGAACCATCTACTCACCTCGCCGCATTGCCACGCAACTCGTCCAGGAACCTCTTTTCAGTGCCACCATATGACCAGTGCTTACCCCAAGTCACGACTTGCTGTGGAAACCACTGCTGGTTTCATTGAGGTTTACCTCCACGATGCTGGACCCCAAGATGGGCAGCTCTGCCACCCTTGATGACAAGGGGATGTCCTGCCATTAAATGATCATTGTTTATATAACTGAATTCATGGTTTCGGAGGCAAGTTTTTTTGTCAAACACCTACGTCAACACGCGAAGAACTTTGCATATGTTTGGTCTCTCCGGAAACGATTTGACGGAACATTGCCGGGCAATTAAGTGTTCCCGATCATGTTTTGCCAAACCGTTATCATGCACTCACGCATGTTTTTTCTTCCAGGCTGACAGTTGCCCATAAGGCACAGACCATGCGAAGTCGCGAAGGTCAACCAGTTGTCGCAACGGGTGCTGTCAACCCTGCGAGAATCGGTGGGGTCGAGCGACTAGCTGGCCATTGTGGATGGACGACGATGTGATTGATGAGAAGTGACCACAGCTGAAATTGGCAACGCCGAGCCGTGGCAATCGGTTGTAAACAAGAGCTACTGGGCCTAAGGGTAACCAATGATGCAATTAGCAATGCCCAAGAATAGTAAAAAAAACAACCTTTTTTCCAGTATCCAAATCACCTGTCAGCGATGTACCCAAGCCCTGTTGGCCCGCACTCAGTGGCTCGAAACCCCCATGGAATGCCCACTACTCAACACCAATTGTTAGATGCAATTTGTCAAACTATTTATCGTGGTTTCAATCATCCAACGGGCGGTGCGACATGTCAAAGGTATTGTTTATCCTGTTGATAGGCCCGCCCGTGGCAACCCAAGCGCGCTTACCACCAGGTATCGTACCCTCACGCACAGCCCCCCTCATGTCGCAATTTGGAATTGAAACGCTGACATCGCTCATCCCACATAAAAGAAATACAACTTGCTGCTGGACGTGCTGAGCCAAGGCGGCCCAAGTTAGTCCGTTGGTTGCCTGCTATATAAAACGATCATGTTTCCAATGACTGCGTAACGTATCCCACTTGTGAATCTACCTATTGAAGACAAATTGGGAGAAAGAATGGTTTCCATTCTTTAGAAAAGAAATACAAAATGAAAAAAGCTGGCCTTGTTCTATTGCACAACTGCTTTCCCAATCAATACTTGCAACTGCACCTGTCACGCAAGGAGAGCCAGGGCATGGAGAATGCATTCGCCTGATCCAGAATGAAAGGGATAGCAACGAACCTATCAAAAAAATGTAAAATCCCAAACAGACAAGGAAATTATGTCTGAGCTCGCGGCCAACCGACATTGTGACGTTGGATGCCCCAAATTCAGGGGTCTCCGACGATTGTGCCAAAAACAGTTGCGGGAAACAGTGTTTATGATTTCGATTCGGCTCAAAATCCAAATCCACAATCTGTGTCGTGTTGATGTTCGACCATGGTTGGTACAGTGCTACAGTAGTCAACATGGTGTTGTTCTTCTGCAAATGGCAATATCGTTGCAAAAAAATGTTTGAGAAAAATGTTTCGAACAATCTGGACCGTGGTGTGCTGATTTTGGAAGGTATAGCCCTGGTATGTTGACCGCCAAAAGTAGTGGAGCGGTGGAACCACTGGCATTTCATCCAAAATATGGATAATATGTGATATGTACATTTTTCCTGTCTTTCAGATACGACAAGAGTGTTCCATCATATGCACTGACAAACGCGTTTGTCAAACGTTCTGATCACAAAAATTGATGGCGTTGTTGAGCTGTTGGGGGAAGCATTTGCATCCTGCACATATGGCACATGATGAAGGATTTCTTGCTCACCGGGCCATTTCCGAACACATGGCGGACAATTGTTTTGCTGTTGTGCATTTGCTTTCGAAAAAAATATGTGTTAAGAGTCAGCACCTTTTTCGATTTTGGACCCATAGCCAACGTTTGTGTGATGTAAAAACATACGCATGCCTTTGCTCAAGCCGGCTTGAAAAAGCTGTGGATGCGGCCAACCGGTCAACATGGTTACCGACCAGGCAAAAGATTGGATGAACATGTCCCCAATGCAAACGCTATGACTGACAAAACATTGGTGGCAAACGTGCTGCTTTTGATTGTCGGTCTTGGCCCTGAATTTGCTGGGATACGTCTTGGGAACCCATGCATTTGCAAGACAATTCCGCCCACATGGTGTGGATGCCACACCTGATATATCGAGATCAAAAGGGCCAAACCATGGGCAACAGAGATCGGAACCGTGAACTGGACATACAGACACCGGAACCATCCGAGTCAAATTTCATCAGCGTCATCGTTTGCAAATTCTATGTTTTCCGAGGTTTCATCGAGTCAGTAAGCCAAAGAGTGATCGCCATGGAATTCGTGATAGCTTCAAAGCAAACACTTGCATACGGTATAACCAATATCTGCTCAGTCTCCTTCACGGTCATTGCCACAAATTGTCCTTTGGACAATCGGTTGGAAGAATTGCATGGTGAGATTGACAGCTTTGAACAACAAATGAAACAAACCAACTGGGTTGGGATCCGTGTCGCGTCCGCTAAAATTTTATTGAGGAAGTTTGTGATCAGACGTAATGCTTATGTTCCACATGCTGGATTTTCACATGCATCGCCAGCAATTGATGCAAACGCACATCGTTTTGCCGCCATTGCCGATGGGGATTTCAACACACATTCGAAAATTGGTTTGCGCGAAGGTTTGATGAAGGATATGGCGGACGCCTTCGCATTGCAGATCGCCAATGATGATGACGATCACGGTGCTGGTTTGCATGGGCAAATGGTTGCTGGATATGAATTCAATTCATCGAACTGCCACCGGTTACTTTGATTTTCGGGCGACAACGAGGAAAAAGAGCCAAACAAACGATTCAACACCAACGAGGGCGGGTTCCCACAGCACGCTGTTGAAGTCATTCCGAAAACGTGTCGTTTTTCTTTGAAAACCATATTGTTGCCGAAAATTGTCAATTGGGGCAACCTGTTCCGGCAATTGTGACGGAAAATGAACACAACAACAATTTCATCGAACAACAACAGCCAAGCAAACCATCAGAACATGACACTGTGTTCTGGAAGAACCTCTTTTTCAAGCACTTGTTGCAACAACGTCGGCGCACAAAATGCCGTTTTGAAACAACCAAATTGTCAAGACACCTCCGGCCTTTCTAATGCAAGGCGTCGTTTGTCAGTTTTTAGCTAGTTAACCAGGGACACGTTCCATAGACGGCCGTGTTTTTTTTATCCGTCTCTTCTGTTCATCCAGCAACCACCCGTTGTTTTCCATATGTTTCATTCCATGCCCCATAGCACACACAAGCCGCGCCTTGTCAGAAACTATTTTTCGGGCAACACATGTTTCAATGCATCCATGTATTGCACAAGTGTTAGCGGCGGCAAAGTTTGACGCCAGACCCAGTCCTATTCCCCGACAGGTGTCGAGGAAGGAAGACGGAGAATGAATATTGGAGGAATCCCGGAACCTTAACCAGTGCCACCAGCGAGACTTGGGAATGCATCGCAAGGTCGGGGTGAGTTTTTCCTCTGGAGCTGATGAATCGGATGGCCAACATCGTCCGAATGGAACCCGCATGCAACAAAGTTCATGCACATCTAGACGATGTGATGTTGCAGCCCCAAAGCCAGCAGCGGAGTCTGCCTGCGCCGAATGTGCCTCAACAGTCCAAAGTTTTGTCAGGAAAAGATCGGTCACTTGACTCTCGAATAGTGGTGTGGGTAGTTGTGGTGAAGCGCCACCCATGTCACCAGGTCCAGCATTTCCAGTCCCTCCGATGCCTTTGCCCGCCATGCCCATTGCCGCAACGACTGTGGAACAGGCAGGTTTTCCAGGAGACTCACACCCTAGGGATGGTGAGGGAAGGGGTGGGATGATTGATTGCAAATTAGCCACTGGCCTTCTAGTGCCTGGACACCGAACACAGAACTTTTAGGTCTTGGGGGGGGCGGGGTACTTGATTGCAAACGCCCCACTGGGTTTCCATTATCCCGACATTTCAACAAAGACCTCTAGGGTATTGGGGGTGGGATGGGGTGATTGATTGCAAACCATCCGTTGGGTTTCCATGACTCCGACAAGTGAAGGCGGAAAGTTAGACTTTCAGGGCGCGCGGGTTGCTCGATTGCAAACGGAAACCCCAGCGACGAGCAAACGGAAACCCGAAGCGACGAGCAAGCGGCAGTCTTCACTGAACGCCTGGCGTCGCCCAGAACAACCTTCGCCAAATGATTTTGCAATGATGCTCGGGTGGCCCGCAACCGCCTCTCAAAGTAGATGTGTTGCAAATGCATGGTCGTGGTTGGAGTTGGGTACCGCCATGCGCCGCTTGAAATCCGACAACTGTGGCGATGACTCTGGGTTGGTGGCGAAAATGTTGCAATAGCTCCGCATAGCATCTTCCCAGAGTTGTTCCTTTTGTGCAATGTTCTTTCGACTTTGACTTTGAACCTGCACCCCTGTCGGCAGCCCATTTGGGCGCAGGTGAAACGAGTGAAACCATCATGGAAATAGAATATGCAAAATTACGGCATTTCACCCACGACCACAAAATGTGCAGAAATCATCCATCAATCCATGCCACAAATCAGGATCACGAGCCAAAGCCTGCCAATTGCCCAAATGCCGATAACGAGTGTACGAAACAAACTTGCTAGACCAACTAGCCCGTGGGCAACCAGAGCATAGGCGTCCCATGGGGTTCCAAGCAAGCACCCGGCTGATCCAACCTTCTGGCGGAATATTTCAAACATACCCCCCTAACTTCCAATAATGTTCCAGACAACGGCGGGACCATGTTTTGATGTGCAAACGGTTAGTGAACCTGTGGACCCGGTCATTCCAGGAGTGAAGGATGACATGCCAATCGCTAGACCAATCAGTGCCCAGGGGTGGGGCATCACTGATGGAAGCAACTTTCGAAATGCTGTGTCGATTTGGCGTCGATCTTCTTGCAAAACCGGGCGGGCGGTCACAGAGAATTTGTTTGTGAGAGAAAAATGCCTTCGAAGCAGCTGGCAAATGGTGTGTGACATCCAATTTTGTGCGACCGCTGTTTCCCATGCAGGGCCGATAAGCCTGTTTTGACGTGCACACGTTGATGCCGACGCGTCTGCCAGAAATGAGGTGGCTGGGCCTCATTGGTCAAAAGCACCGTCTTGTTCATATTGAGAAACAACCCAACTTCGTCCAGGTCATCTTCGAGGGCATCCAGCAGCTCGAAGCAATCATGTGAAGTGGAACCAATGTAAAAATATCATTTGCAAATCTCAAATCCAACAAAGGTGGCATTCCGTCCTGCATTTCAATGCCTCAACCTTTACTTTCCATTTTGGAGCGCCATTTGCTCATGGCCCATGGCCAAACCCCACTGAAAAGCCTGGGGCTGAGAACACACCCTTGTCGCACGCCCCCATTGATTGGTAACTCCTCACAGACGTCAAGTTCGCCTCTGACACGGCCACGCTGGCTGAAATACAAACATCGTATGATCCACACAATGTGTTCCGAAACGCCATGGTGCAAGAGTGCCACCCACAATTTGTTCCAATCCACGCGGTTGAAAGTTTTTGACCAGTCAAGGCTGATGACCCACACAGGCATGTCAATGCCAAAAAATTTATCAACAACCAAATTTGCAGTAACCAGGTTTTCTTCCAAACGACGGCTGGGGCGAAACCCAAGCTGTCCTTCGGGTTGGCCAACTTACAACCAAGGCTCCACCCGCGCCAGTAACATGTAAGCAAACACTTTGTAGAACAATCGAACCAGGGCAATTGGCCTGAAATCAGTTGTAGCCTCGGCGCGGCCGGATTTTGGCAACATGATGAAATGTGTGATTAACCATGCAGGAGCCAAATCACCACTGAACAAAACATCGTTGGAAAGCAACAAGAAGTCAGAGAGGAAACAATCAGGAGCACACTTCAACAATTCAGGAACCAAACACGCATCATCGTTGCCCTTGTTGGTCTTCAATTTCGAAATTGCAGCACGTAGTTCCCCCAATGTAAAAACAGGTTCGGACAACGCCATCGGTTGTGAAGGGGGATCGGGCTTGCCAAGAAACAATTCAGCCAACGATGACGCGAACTCATCCGGGCGGGGGTGCTGAACAAGTCGCCTCCCAAAAATTGTGGAACCCATGTTCCGCAAAAATTTCCACGAACCCGACTGCGCCAACTTCAGCCGCAATTGCTTTGATTTCCAACCCATAGTTTCCTGTCGCTGGCGTTTTCGAATTTGAAAACTCAACCCTTTGCGCAAATTGATGTTGACAGCTGTCCGGCGTGACCGGCGCAATCCTTTGAGGAAATCTGAAGGTACAAATTTCGCATTGCAACGGTGAGCGGAACAACTTGCACAAGCCGCTTGAGTCAACACACGGTCCAGTTGCGCAAATGAAACCTTTTCGTGCGCTGTCCGCTGGTCAAGAATTGCGTCATGAGATCTGTTTGGGACGCCGTTCTCATCAAGAAATGGCTTCCAGCCTTGCAGTGAACACTGGAGGTGTTCCTTCCCCACTCTAAAAATGGAGAAACGGATGTTACAGCGTACACAGCGATGGTCCAAACCTATGGGAAAAACGAATTCACACCAAGTGTTCAGGAGTTCCCCACGTCCATCGACGATAATGAAGTCAATCTGCGCTTTTGCGCCGTCAAACGACCTGCAGCATGTCCAGCTGTCATCCATTCGATCTGCAACTCCCTGCCGGTTTGCAATGCACAAACCCTTTTCCAAAACAAATTGTACCAAAGCATCTCCACGTTTGTTCCTTTCTCCCATGCCGCATGGACCAATAACAGCAGAAATTTCGAAAACACGCACTGGACCAATAGATGCATTGAAGTCACCTGCAATGAGTACGCTTGGTCCTGCGGCACGAACATGGGTCAATAATAATTTCAAAATGTCATATTGTGCGAAAACTTCGGCCTCAGGTGCTCAAGATGTAGGAAAGTAACAAGAAAACACTGCAAAGTGACGCCTGCCCATGGTAAACGTCAAATAGCACAAGCGACCACCTAGAGCGTGAAAATTCACGTTGGACATTTTCACCAACAGACTTTTGCAAACACAAATGCCAACGCCACAATGACCAGCATCACCAGATAAATACAACATATGACCCTCAGGCGTTGCAGCGATTTCTTCCCGGTCACCCCGCCAAGTTTCGCTCAAGCACATGATGTCGAAGTCACACATTTCGATTCCTGACATGAAATCACAGTAGCGCTCTGCGGCGCGAATGTTTTGAAGATTTTTGGCGCGCACGTGCAAATGAATAAATTCCTCCACTTGACCTGCGTCATTGGATGGGTGGTGATGCCCCCTCGGAATGACGCACGGCGTGGTTCTGTGTCTTGACTTCAGGCTCACGAAGCAAAACTGCCAAATCACGTTTTGCATCTGGCGCAATCTGCGGAACAAGAAAAGAACATGTCAGAACTGGATACAATTGATTGTGTGGACTTGCTGCTGCCCATCCTGTTACAAAGGCACCGTTGGATCAAATTTCCTGGCGAAAAGCCAGCAGCATTACAAGTGCTCGAAAACGCCATGGGGTTAATTAACACCCAAAGCGAACGAGATAAGTTGAGCTCCTTTGGGCGCGGGCGCCCTGCAAAACCTTTCTCCACCAAAATGCTTACTTTTGGCCACTCACCTCGGTTCGGTGCAAAATCCGGCGAAATCATCTTGAAAAAAATGCCATGTGTCACGACGTCACACGAAATAGTTGTTTGAAACGTGCGTGTGCCAAGGCAACACTGGGAGCAGAAAAATTTTGTTGAAACTTGCAAATTTGTAGGTGCACTTGAAACACTGCGCAGCAAGCCAGCCATGCTTCATTGTTCAACCACCTGCAAATTCCGCCCCGGGGACTCGAACCCAGGGCGCTCGGGGTGACGGCCGAGTATCCCAACCAGCTAGAAAAATTCCTCGAGTGGGCCCCCTGGATAACTATCCTTGCAGCATCGTTGCGCATAAGTTTTCAACATCCGCGCTCGCGAGAAGCCAGCGCAGGCATGTTGGACAAGAGCTGCCACTGTTGCCGCTGCGCAACATTTTCTGTCATTTTTGAAAAAGGATTGTCAAAAACACTGGCCCTGTGCACAGGGAAGTTTCGGGCAAACTTGGCGGAAACTTCTTTTTCCGGCCCTGCCAACATGATTGTTGTCTCCAAATTGAATGTGTTGAAAACCCTGCCCCTGCGCATGGGCAAACTCCGGAAAAACCACGGGTAAACTGGAAATACATTGGGGGAAGCGCCATCCGCCTGGCCGTGTGCAGGGGTGAGAGGAGAAAAAAAAAAAAAAATATATATATATATATATACATATGTTTTGTTGATTTCCGCACGCGATGAAATGGACGGCGCTTTCCCCAATCCATTTGCCTGTGCGCAGGGGCAAGGAATTTGGATGTCCAATTTTGCCCTGGGAAACCAAGCCTGCGCCCAGAGACCGTCCATGTTGCAAGTCTTTGCATGCATCTTTGTGGCGAACATACCACGGGCGAAACACGAATATACTTGTCAATTTTCAACAACATGCTTGTCCTTGCTACAAACGAAATTGTCCGAACCGCCCGAAATGACAACTTGGTAAGTTTTTTGACGATGGTAATTGGAAAAAGGGGGGGATGGATCTGTTTGGGTCTGAAATCCTTTATTTGAATGTATCGTGTGTCCATAACATTTGCCGCCCACGCTCTTTTCGCTGACTTCGGGTGGCCGAGGGTCCGCAAGTAGTTTTTTTTCTCTTGTGTTCATCCGAGTCAGCTCAATCCTAAAAGGACACTGAGGGGACCCGAAGAGTCAACGCAAAACTGTACAAAACGCGGCTCCAGCATAGACCATTCTGGCCTTTCACAAAATGCGTGGACCCAAGGTTCACTGAAGTGTTGATGTGAAAATTTTGCCAAATTGTCGTCCCACCGTTTGGGTGGACGGACTTGCCGTCGATGAGGTTTTGTTGAATAATTGGTATGCCAACTCTTGTTTAGGTCCCATACTGTTGTGGAAGGACGCCATTTTGCAATTACATACCCAATTTTCATCGCCAACCTGAATTGTGTCCTGTAAATTGATGACCACCTTGGGACAAATGAGTCCCACAAGGTCCAACCTCATGTACGACTTGACATTTGGAAAGTATGAAAACCAAAGGACCGAATGGTTTTTGGTGATGCGCAATTTGTGTGACAAAAACCCTCGATGGAAATCAAAAGTTTGATTCGATCCCAGTCTCATGTCCCGTTGTTTGCGCTACTTGAGGCTAAGCAGTTGGTCCGGCCCTGTTGGTGTTCAGCCAGGGGCAAGAAACAGAGACAATGGTTGCTGATTGTCCTCTCGGGTTGACCACCGGCGCACCTCTTGCCAAATTGTTTACATCTGGGAAGCACCAGCCCGTTCCGGCAAATGTCACTGCTGCCGGCTGTTGTGTTAGCCAGCGCCGGGTGAAGTCCGTGTTGTTCGGTGCCCTCTAATCATGCCCGTTTTATTACGGCAACAATCAGACCCTGAGCAATGGAGACTGTTCAGTTCTCACATCAAGAAATGTCACTGGCAAGAAACAAGCGTGGAGAGCGCTGCATTTGCAAAATCATGGGCCCATCCTTACTGGTGGAAATCTTTGCGGATGCTGGGCGCGCCTTTTGTTGGGAGACGTGCGATGCAAGAGTGTTTACCCGGCGATTTTGCCACCATGTTGGCGCAATCGTTTTCCGGACCCCCTTCACAACTTCCAACGTTGAACTGCAAACCATGGATTTTTGTCATGTTACGACATGAAACGTGCAGAAAAAAAACAAATGCAGGGATTATACTCGTTTTTTTTCCTTCGACTCGTTGTCATTGTAAAGCAACGTACGTGTTGAAGTCGTGAAGGGCTAGGTCAGGCCTGCGTGACCGAATTGCCATTCCTCTAAAGTGCCACCTCATTGACAGCTGGACCAAACAACGTGCAACAAGGCAACATGGTGCAGGATGGATAGCCACGCGGGCCAGACGCTTTCACAGGGTCCTAAAGCTGTGTTCAGACAACGATTGGGTTGGACTCAATTTTTTTGGCCCAAGAAGAAAAGTTGGCCGACATTCAAAAACTGGCACGACAAATTCACACAATTGTGCGAGAAAAATTCCCCAATGCAATTCCTCGGTGGATGCTGCAAGATGCCCTGCATGGTCTGGTGAAGTTGGGGCCTTGTTTTTTTTAATGTCGACGTTGGATTCCGCTTCATGGACCATCAAGCAATGAATAATGTTACAGAAATGGAAAGGTGCCCGGAAAACATCTGATTTAAGGCCAATATATAGCTTTGCCCGAGTTCTTACCAAAATTGTTTGGTACAACATCCTTTTCCGTACCGAGTCAGTTTTGGAAGTTTGCGAGCCCGAAGGGGAACATGGATTTCGTCCTCACCGCCTCGAGGAGCATTTCCTCACTGCAAATTTTGTTGTGAACAAACGGTTGGCTGTGAATCGTCCAGTTTGGGCGATCCGACCGCGTGAACGGGAACAATTTTCAATTTTCAATTCCGCATGCATGTCGGGAGCCCTTTTGGGCGCAAGACGGTGCGACGAATCAAACGAGCCAAACCCCGACTGTCACAACACTTTTTGTGGCGAAAAACGAGTTCCCATCCTGGGAGGTGATGTCAATGTGGCCTTGTAGCAGGGTATGAACAGGTTGGGACAGCCGTGGACTTCGAAATGACCGCGTGATGTTGGCGCATTTTGTTTGGCAACACAGATGGCGAGCCGGCGCCGATGGGCAACCCTGAGGAACTTGTGAGCAGAACAAAGATGTGCCTGACGAAGGCGCCGGATTTTATTGCATAAATATGGGACAACTCGTTGCGTATTCCGACCGGTTTGGGTTCATGCTGAGGTATCCTATGGGACCACGTGTTCGGGTCTCAGCAAAGAAGAGCCTCAAGGATTGGTGAATTTGGCTCAACGATCCCTTCAGCCAGCTGAATTTCATGCGGCGCTGATTACTATCAATTCCTTGGATGACATATGATGACATTGAAAAACATCTTTCTACCTGACTGTCAGAGTGGTGACTCCGCATGTTAACAGTGAAAAATTGTGAGTCTCCTGACTTGCGAGGTTGGACTTGCGAGGTTTGCGTTTTCTAAGGCGAAAGAAACGCTACATAGTAGACCGCAAACATTTGAGCATCCAAATTAATACTTTGTTTGTCCACGCGCTGCTGTATTCAGGTGACATTCCGTCCAGGTGGTCAGCAAGCTTCGTTCACACAAAAGGCGAGCGCCAGGTTGCCGTCGAGTTCAGCAGCCGCCAACATTGCCGTCGCTGCTGGAGCGCATCCAGCCCCTTCCCTCGAAGAAGATTTGTGTTAAAGTTTGGATTGTCAATTTGGATTTGGGTAAGGTCCCCCAATCAGGTTGCATATATGTAAAAATAAATTGGAATGCATTGTGGTGCGCACTTTGCTCATGGAGCGTCCGGGCATTCCACATATATGGTGGCCTGAATGTCTTCATGCCGAAAGTTAGTGGACTGCGACAAGGCCTCGTGATCAGTCCACGGCTGTTTTGGTCAGCCCCCCGGTTCCGCAGGGCAGGAATGGAGGAACGTGGCTGAGCAGTAACTTTCACCACAGAAACAACAGAAACCATTTCAGGGGTACCCAATTGACGTAAAACCCCAATCTGTGTATACCTGCATGTGCAACTCCACTTTTTCTAACGGCCACTTTCAGGATTGAGCAACTGTACAAAGAGTATGCCACTCACTTTGAGTGTCCTGATGACTGGCAACACCTTGCAATGGAACAAGCTTACAGGGTACCACACGAACCACGATCGGCTTTGCTGCTCCGCCAACTCCCTGACATACTGTTCTTGTCCACCTGCCAGTGCTGCACAGATCGACCAGCCCCTGTAACACCCTGCACCGGTGTCTACAGGATCGCTGCGGATCGCCGGGCGTCCCGTGATCGCATGCAACCAGAACGCATCGCTGCTCTGAGTTCATGAGCTATATATAGTTTTGACTGCCAAAGATCAGAGGTTCAGACGC
>VSDK01011882.1:145534-150534 GCA_009767595.1 Symbiodinium kawagutii
GGTTGGTTCTACTGATGGTTCATGATGGTTCATGATGGTTCATGATGGTTCATGATGGTTCATGATGGTTCATGATGGTTCATGAATGTTGATAATGGTCAATGATGGGTTACTGATGGGTGGTTTATGATGTGTAATGAAGGGTAGTGTGTGTTAATGATGGTCAATGATGGGTAGTGATGGGTGGTGATGGGCAATGATTTGTAATGATGGGTAATGATGGTTGAGCATAGGTGATGATTGTTGATAATGGGTAATGATGCTTGATGATGGTTCATGATGGATGCTGGATTATGGTCAGAAATAGTGAGTTGCGGTCATAGCTGACAAAATCAACGATGGAGGATCAATGGTCAAGTATGGTCAGTAAGGCTAACGCTCGGTGTGTAATCATAATTAACGAAAGCTCATTCCTGGATTTCATGGCTATAGTTGATCATGGTCAATGATGGTGAATAAGGAATATGTGGTTGATAGCGGTTGATGATGGATAACGTTGGCATATCACTGGTAGTTAACCGATGTTCTTCAGCATGGGTGGTTGATTCATTCACTCATTCATTAATCTATTCATTCATTCATTCATTCATTCATTCATTCATTAATTCATTCGTTCATTCGTTCATTCGTTCATTCGTTCATTCGTTCATTCAATTCATTCATTCATTCATTCATTCATTCATTCATTCATTCGTTCATTCGTTCATTCGTTCATTCGTTCATTCGTTCATTCGTTCATTCGTTCGTTCATTCGTTCATTTGTTCATTTGTTCATTTGTTCATTCGTGCATTCCTTCATTAATTCATTCATTCATTCGTTCATTCATTCATTCGTTCATTTGTTCATTCGTACATTCGTACATTCCTTCATTCATTCATTCATTCATTCATTCATTCATTCATTCTTGACAAGAAAGGATACTTGTTAATGGTTACCCCATTCTCAACAGCGATATAAAACCAACCATTGAGCACTTTTCAAGCTGCCCGTTGAGCATCTGCTTGACATCGAAAGCTCAACTGCAAAGATTAAAGAACTGCGATTGCAATGCCCAAGTTCCGCTATAAACAACGAACAAAGCGTTCGGAATTGTTCATCCCCAAAATTACGCTTGCTTCCCCACTAAACGTGGCTGTTCAAAAGACAACGATATCATCAGTCATCCATATCCACAATAACCAACAGTTGTAGACGTGAGCTTCAGAGGCGACTGAAAAGATCGCAAAACAGCTCGTCAACTTTGAAGTCACCATCCGAAAATGTGCGCTCTGAGCAGTCCACCAATAGCAGGGCTCCATGATATGTTACTTTGAACCATATCCATCAAGATGCTTGCATATTGATCCAAGTTACATTCCTATGAGTCCTTTTACAAGTTCAAAAAAATGACGTTCATCAAGACGTTCAGGAACTGTCGCTTGATGTTGGGATGGAGCACCATGATTTTGGGACCTGGGTCAGTACATGACAAAGGGAGTACAACCTCACAGTGGTAGAAATTCCCTGGAAACCTGTTCACAGGTCGATGTCGAAGCAAAAAATACGAGGGCGCAATCGGGACCAGACCGCTAAGATGCAGGGAGCCGATCGTCAAAAAATCTGACTACACCTTCACCTCTTGAGGAAAAAACCTCAAAGTTATAACTTTGAGGAAGAAAACCAGTAAAATGCGAGCCAAGCAGAACCGAGCACAGCCAAGCTTCATTGAGATATTTTTGGAGGGCCTGGAACTTGCTTGCTCTAGAAATCTCAAAGAGTCTCATATCAACTTCCCATCAGGAAGACCCCGAGCCGACCCGTTGGCACCTCATCTTCCAGCAGCTTCTGAAACCATCGCCACTGCCAGCTGAAGATCTTCAAGCTCCTAAGCTGATCCTGGGCAGGGCTGGCATTGGGCATGGCTGGGAACCATCGCTACCGCGGTTGAGCCGTGCTGTCGCGTGGACAACAACGAGTTGTCCAAGGAACAGTGCGCCCCTAGGCAAGTAGAAACTTGTCAGGGACACATCTTGGTGTGTGAAACTTGGTGACGTATGTGAATTCGGACACCATTTGGCTGCAGGAGACTGGACCCCTTACCCCGGGTCATGAAATTCGTCGCGTCCCAGCCCATCAAATAATTTCACTTTCGGGATAGTAGAAATTCCCGAACCTGAAATACCAGGCCTTACAAATCCCATCGAGGACATTGCGAGGATACCTCTTGACCTGGATCTTTTCATTCCGTGGTTGCCAAGGGAAATCCATATGCTAGGTGGCTAAGAAACTAACCCCGGTGGCTTTCCGTCTCACGTTCTTGTTGCGGTTTGTCATCATATAGGAGAGTGACATATTCCTAAATGGATCTTCCAGCAATTGATGACATTAATCCGGGTGTCGTGTCACGAACGAGTCACCAAAGGATCGCTATGAATGCTGACATTATGAACATTCACAGAATTCTTCAAGCATTGCTGGGTGCAAAAGCTGAGCCATTCATCTGAAGCAATTCCTCATAGGTTGCTTCGATTGCTACATTTTAACTTAACAATCTAATTCAGTAGCTAAAAGAGCTGGTTCTATCAGCACTTCATTTTTGGCTTGGGCACACCCAAACCACTGTTCTTAGCTGTTAAAATAATCGCCAACTAGTTGCTCAATTTCAAAATTGTCTCTCTTGGATTTGCCCAACCACAACCAACAGCAGCGAAGGAAGCCTCCTCCCCTTGGATTATGAAAATCTCCAGCTGCAACTAATTTCTAGTTTCAGCACAGGATTGAAAACACCAGGTGTCAGCTGCCCAGCAGAATAGTCAAACAGGCGTCATCCCCAACGTATCAACCCAGCGAATTGTTGGGCCGCAAACATGCTTCAGAGCTCTAGTCCGAACCCCATCAAGAAATGCATGTGTTTGTTGTTCGTTGCATGCGTGCTTCGTATAATATCAATAACTAATTGATATACATGTGAGAAACAGCGGAACAACATCAAGTACTGGGGGTTCCACAGTGTAGCTGGATACCGAGATATCTATCACTGCCAACCATGTGATAGCTGATAGCCATCAGCTTGGCCATACCACATATGTATATACCTTTGTCATAAAACATTGCCAGCCATATCGAACCACCGAAAGCATGATCGAAGATGATACTATAAGATAACCATATCATTATCTATATACATAACATTATTGACCACTGTTTTCAATCACCGTTGTATTCTGACTGCCATAAACCATTTTGATCACCATCTGGGGTTGATTTTCCTCCGAGTTTCCAGCACAATGCTCTGAAAGAGGTCGTAGATCAGCAGGATGCACAGTACTTAGATGGCTGGGCGGAGTGACCAACGGGCTGCCATGACTGAGCCCTTTGAGTGAAAGATGCTTGGCTGGTGAAGCTTCTTCGTAATGACAACAGTGGATGACTACCAACAAGAACCAACAACGTAGAGCAGGGCAGTTCACTACCTATCAGCCGCTGGGTGGTAAAGCACAAGCCCTTCTTTTTGGCCAACCAGTGACTGCATTTCAATTACTGCTGGTAGTCCATGTCGGTTCTAGCACCTGGTTTGAGGCCTGGCCAACCTCGGTATGACCAGAAGTTGGTTCTACCATGGCCGGTGGTGCCAATGTCGACGCTGATGATAGCAACTGTTGCGGGTAGAGGTACCCAGCCATGGAAAAACTATCATTGCCCATCCAGCCAATGGTTTGGAAATAACATTTCCCGTCGTTAAATCATACCTCTGAGTTCCAACCTTCTTCAAGTCAGCTCAAGAATCACCGAAACGGAATACAAATTGTCTAGGTGGATGCCGTGGATGCTTGACAAAAAGCATACTGATCCGTTGGGTAATCCCATGGGTCAGTGGTTGTCGCAAACACGGATTGCAACCCAAGAGCCATGGTTTTCATGACAAAGCATTGGAACTTATAGTCATAATCATTCGTCCCTTAATCCCTCATTGATTAGCCAGAAGTGATAGATTGGTCACCACTATCCATTTCGGTAGTTGTTGGTTATTTTCGCCATGAGTTATTGCTCGCCATTCTTTTGGGGGACTTCTTACCACTGCCTGGAGCCACGGTCGTTCCAGTGCTCAGCGTCATCTCTTATCCCAGACCCTCACCAGGTGAATCCTCTTCACGTCGGCCACACAGGCCTTGCCAGACACTGAACGCGTCCCCCCCGAAACGAAAAAGGGCCAGCAACCGTAGCAGCAATCGTGCAACAGTAGCAATATCAATATCTGCAGGTACGGCAAGTAATTGACAGCCCATGACAGTGATGGTGCAACAATCGGGACAATAACAATTTGCCTGGACTGGTGTTCAGCAAGGGTGCAAGCCGCAATAGCTAGCAACAGTGAGGATGCGCAAACGTAACAAACACAGGAACAACAGTGACAACCATACGAACAAAAATAGTAATACACAAGTAAATATGCATGATAGTCCAAAAAATTGGCAGCGGTTGCGATCTCAATTTCAACTTTGTTGGTGGTCCAATGGACATGGAAATGCAACATATCCCATGAAGCCCACCGCTGCGACCGCATGGAAGGGTTTACCCTGGAAGCAAAAGGTCGGATGTAGGAGATGACTTGGAGACATGAGCTATGGCCAGTTTTGGCCAACTATTGCCAGCTATGGTCCATTGTACTGGTCATCCTAAGCCCTGCCATTTGGATTCGCATCCCTGAGCACTTTCCCTGGCCCGTGATGCACCGGCGAGCCGCTGGTTTCCCATGGTTGGGGGTCGCCAAGCACTGGCTCGGCTAGCACTGCGCACCTCTTCTAATCCAGAAGGCACCATGCCACATCGATAGGGGACCTGAAGCGCTGCGCACAACGACCCAAAAAATGCATAGATTTTCAAACAGGGCAATTCCGTCACGAGAAAACCAGTCTACAACGGGCCCCCCAAGCCCCGACTCAGGTGATGAACATGGTCCCATGCCATCCAACCAACTCTGTGGGCTCAATCCTACAGCCAGGTTTCGCAAGCGGATCAG
>VSDK01011882.1:153034-160075 GCA_009767595.1 Symbiodinium kawagutii
GACGACGACGACGATGATGATGATAATGATGAATAAAAATAATGGTGGGCTCGTCAAGGTTCATGGTTCAGAACGGTTACAATAGTGCAACAAGGACTGTTTGTCACCGACAACAATAACCACTCTGGTGAACTAACCTGGAAGTGGAAAATCCAATTTCATGCTAGATATTCAAAATGGTCATTTTAGCTTCCAGGTTAATGACAGCTGCTTCATTCATGGCTCCGGTGGTACCAATGCCCATGATCCTGTCCTGCCAACCATGGCTTCTTTTGTGCTGGGACCAGCCATTTCATGAGAAATCCTAACTCTTGGAGCCAAATCACATGGTTATGGGTCAATTCCCTTATCCTGATGAACATCCACAAAATGACCAGCATAGTCGAAGTGCGGGGAACTAAAGCTTAATGACTCTTGTGAACTGATGATCTAATAATGCTTGATCAGGATCCTTCATAGTGACCTAGCTAGTAGTGGTTAATGATACACAAGAATGTCTCCGGATGGCACTGATCACTGGGTCAATGCAACCATTGATTCCAGCTCATGGGTGCAATGAGAATGAAGAACTGTGTAAATACCTTGCTATCACCTGCAACAACAGGTTGATAATTGCAACACTTAGATCATTGGTTGTACCAGTTGGTTGTATTTTTGATGTTTCCATTTGGTCCGTTTGCAGTTGAAAGAACTATTGAAACTATGGGGTTTTGTCTTCGTATCCTCAGCCACAGACCAGCTGGCTTCGTTGGAGGGAATCAAGTTAGGCCGCAGCCATGATGCATTGACTCAGACGCTTCCAGCTGGCTTGTCCATAAAGCAGGTGCATTATTGATCATCCACCATAGAAAAAATGATGACTTTTTCAAAACAACAGAAGTTTCTTCTCTTCAAAATAAGCTCAATTACCAAAGGCCTAGCTCTCGTTCCTCCAAACGTTGGACATGCACCAGCCGGAGCAGCAAGTTGGAGGACTCAGCAGCAGCAGCACCAGCAGCAGCAGCAGCAGCAACAGCAGCAGACCACTGCACCGAGAAACAAATCGCGAGAGATATACACTCCACGACCTAACATACCTCGCCGCACTTGGCACTGGGTTTGGCAGTGCCCTGAGATCGGGGTAAAATCGGAAACGTACTGGTAGGCTACTAACATGCAGGGGAAGTAGGCCACGCCCGATGAATCAACCAAGGTGTTCCAACTTTAATTTTGGGCAAATTCAGGTAGTTCAGTCCAGGAGACCCATAATGATCTACAGAAGGAAAGGTAGGTTTCGTTTTGAAAAACACGGTTTTGCCAAAGAATCCCACAATGCCCTCGCAACTCGTGGTGGATTTGGACACTGGACTCGAGAGGATATCCCCAACTACCAACGTAAAACACAACCTAACAACCATTGCTTCTCTCACCTTGAGAAGCAACAACAAAAAACATGGTTCATTGCCTTCAAAGTCTGGCTGGTCAATTTTTGATTCTAGTGTTTTTGAATACAGACATGTGTGTATGAAATCGGATTCGACTGCTGCATCTTCAATTCTTCATATGAGTCTCCCCGGGAAAAAAATCAAACTATTTTTTTATCTGAAGCAGGTCAAAAAAATCATGGGGGCAACCGCACAACACGTGCCATCGCAAATATGGTGGCGGACTTTGATCCCCGACATGTGCCAATAGAATTGATCAAATTTGTTGGCTAGCAGGAAGTCCAACATGTCAAAAATATACACCAAGCAGGTAAATTGTTCTGTGCTTGGTGATCAAGCACAAGTCTCGCGGCACATCTCCTAGGGCATCATGAAGACACTTTTCACATTTTTTGTTGCTAAACCTTTCCCTGACTGGGCACCTCAACTTTCTCAATCCACCAAGTGAGAGTTCATGAGGGATTCGTAGTGTTAGTAATATTCAACCACCTCCGATTTACCATATCCAGGGACGCGCCATGCACGAAGGCTGATTGCACTATTGATCCAACACGCAAACGATACGGAATCCTGTGTCTAACTTGCATGTTTGGTTGTGGACGTGGATGTGGGTGTGGCTTCCGGCACCGATTCGTCCTCTAACTGCTTGTCTGTAGAGGTGAATGTTGGTGTGGGCATGGCTTCCGGCACTGGTTCGTCCTCCAACGGCTTGTCTGTAGGTGTGAATCTTGGTGTGGGCATGGCTTCCAGCACCGGTTCGTCCTCCAAGCGCTTGTCTGTAGATGTGAATCTTGGTGTGGGCATGGCTTCCGGCATCCATTCGTCCTCCAAATGCTCGTCTGTCGATGTGAACCTTGGTGTGGGCATGGCTTCCGGCATCCATTCGTCCTCCAACTGGGGCTACGTTCACATCCCACAAAAACCCTTTGTTGGGGCGTTCATTTGCGCATGTTTTTGGGTGGTTGGCGATGACCCATCGCCACTTTGCCATTCCCAAGTATATGCTTACGGGTGGGAAACTGCACCAGCGTTCATCTTTTTTTTGACATGGGGTATGTGTGGTAAGGGCTGGGGTGGGGTGGGGTGGGGCATGTTAACCTTCGCCAAGACTAATCAAGTATGTTGAGGCCATGTGGGTGATGGGTCAGGGTGGGGTGGGGTAGTTAACTTTCGCCATGACTTGCCAACAATGTTGACGCTACGTGGCTGATGGGTTGGAATCTGGCGGGGCACGCTAACAACCATCATGACTTGCCAACCATGTTGAAACTACGTGGCTGATGGGTTGGGGTGGGGTGGGGCATGTTAACTTTTGTCATGACTTGCCCACCATGTTGAGGGGTATAGGCGTCTGCATACTTGTCCCCCGATGTTTTCAATTCACGCACAAGGTTGCCAAAAAATGCGTTCCATCTTTACAAAATTTCGCGCGTATGAGAAAGCGGCTTGATTGGTTTGGGCTTACTTCGCGGGCTGCCAGATGAGCGCATTCTCCTGAACAACGGTCGCAGCAACGGGTGTGGGCGGTGATGGGGAACGGGTATGTTGGCTGCACACTGCGGACCGGCAAGCAGCGCAGGCAATTGCCGTTCAAGGTTGCGTCGTTGCAAGGACCCCAGGGCATGCCCAGCATGCTCTTCTTGCCCTTGTATGGCGTATCGTTCTCCTCGGCGATACCGGGGCAGATCAAATAGGGCTCGTCTGCAAAGCACTTGGTTCTTGGAAAGCGCGCTTTGCACTTGGCGGGGTCCTTGGGGTCTCTGCAATGGTTTAACGCGCCCTCCCTGCGCCTAAGGACACTGCAACCATCTTCTGCAAGACTGCAACTGTGACAAAATTGCGAAATCTTCAAAACATTTGAAGGGGATCTGGTAGAGGATCTGCCGTTGGCCGCAATTGCGCATCTGCAACGTGAGCCGGCATTGCGTCGGCGACGTCAAACAGTCAGCCTTGACAAATTGGCAACACCCAATTCTCTAAATCCGCTTGCCCATTGCCACCACCTTGTAGGCACCGTTCCTCGGCGCGACTAAGCTGCGTAGCTTCCCACAGGCCACCAATTGGTCCAAGCTGCAGCCGCGACCTTGGAATGACGTGTCCTTGGTGGTTCAATGGACAAAATGATACAAAAGCCTGAGAATTCACCATAAATACGCCACTGCAAGTTGTCGACATGCAATTGAGATTTCGAAATTCTGATATGAAAGCCATTGCCATTTCATAAAAGCGCGACAGCGCCCCAAGATGTGAAGAATTGATGGGGGAAAACCGATTCTGGCTTTACCAATCGAAAAACAACACACAAGAAAAAAAGCAAATACAAATACAGAAAATGAAATAGTTCGCAAAACCCCGCTAGGCCTGACCAGCTAACACTCATGATTCCCAGCGCGCTGGCGCGGCCTGCGGACGCTTATGGGGCTCTAGCGGGAATGGCACAAGAGCATCCACTCAACTCTTACTACATGAAGCCAAAAGCGCGTAATCTAAGCAGTGTCCTGCTAGCCTGTAACGAAGCCCGCCATGTACACGCAGGCAGACCATCACATGTGTTTTCATGCGCTTTCATCACGCAAAACCCCTATTGCGTTTCATTGAAACCAACAGCCTGAAGCTGCAGGCTGCTCCACCCTATGGAGAGACCTCAAGCGAAGTCACCGAGATTCGCCATCGCTGCTGGGACTCGAGGGAACACTAGGAAGTCCACGTGTCTTCCCCTTGCCCTTGTTCACATCCATGCCCTTGTTCCCATCCGTGCCCTTGTTCATGTCAAAGCACAATACCTCGGCTCTAGGCGGCGCCAAAATGAACCAGCAGCCGACTGCGCAACTGAATCCTTGAGCCTGAGCGAAAAAGCCATATTCCCCGTCTGCTTTTGATGACTAAGCCAAAATGCCCAAAATCCTGCCAGAAATCTGGAACAGACCGCAGGAAGATCAACTTGCAGCCCTGGCCTTTCGCCTCCGACAGCTATGGCCAACATAGCTTACACCACACGCCATCGCAGGATGACTTTCTTTGAGCACATGGCCCTGCGCCAGAGTTCATGATGAAGTGCCCGCGCCCATCGCCCAAAAAACCGGTAGAGAATGACTAACATTGACCGGAACCTAAATCATTGAGCCCAGAACGCGTCACCCCCGACTCACCCAGTGGCGGCGGCCAGTTCGAAGGAGCAAACCTGAGGCGAGCGTGTTGAGGATGTTGGAGGACAGGCCTGTCAAGAGATGCCCTCAGATGCCCATGTTCGCTGCATGGATTCCATCACCTGGAATGCACACCGCCGTACTGATGACCGCATCCAAGTACAAGCACACTCGAGCAAGCGGCTTCTGCAACGAGTTGAAACGATGCTTCCTGCATTGGAGATTTTTCACCCTGCTTGCAGCTGCCGGCGCCATCTCCTGAATGAAGTCTTGAAATATTTTGGATAGATGCGGCGAATTTTGTATCAAAGATACCATATTTTCACTGCCGAAAATGTGGCCTTAGTGTAGCCGCACAAACTGTCACTGCTGCGCAGCAATCCACAACCGCAAGCCCGTGCTGGACAGCACGCACAACGTAGAACTCTTAGCCCATGCAATCAGCTGGCGAAGACAAAGAAAATACTGGTTGGTTCAGTTGGTTCCCAGCATTTACCAGCCATTATCAACCATCATTAGAAATGCCATGCATTTTTTTGAAACTGTCGGCATGATGGTTTCTGAAGCGGTTGAACATCAAAGAAACCAAGCGGAGCGCAATAAATGCTTTCAAGTGGCTTTCGAGCATCTCTGCCAAAACAGGATCAGCGGCCCATGGTCTTGAAAGTATCCGCTGACAAGCATGCGTTCTGTCCCGCGTCCGTGCCAGAGTGTTTCGGAACACTTGGAATTCAACAGCCGCAAGGAAACCTGCTCGTCACTGGCCCCATCTGCGTTCAACAGCTGCGCGTTCTGTTTGATGCGCCTCAGAAGTCCCTGGTCTACAGATCCATCGTCAGCGGTGCAGAAGCGAGCCAAAATCTTTTCCATGGCTTTGACCAAGCCTTCTGATCCACTCTGCAGCTCCAAAGACTGAGCACCTAAGAGTCCAAAATGCGTCCGCAGGTCGGAGTCACATGCCCTGAACCGGACAAACAGGGTGTGGGCCTTTACGTCCTGATGAAGGGCGATGGACAAGGAATCCTGCAAGAAAAGTTTGTCCTTCAACCACATAGACGACACCAAACACTCACGACGCTTGGCCTCTGTGCTTGCGTGGCCAGATGCTATGAACGATAACTTGGAGTTCCGTTTCAGCGTTTCGATCAACTCTTTGAAGCGTGCAAGGCTGGGAGCTTGGATTTCTGGCTCTTGCCCCAGACCACGCTTGGCCATGGCAACCTTGTGTTGCCTGCTACGATCGCACCTGCTGGCAACCCTGGCGTGCTTCAAGGCTGACGTCTTGACAGTCAGCGGGCCAATGCGCGCACCAACTGCGCAGCAGGCCCTTCGAGCAAGAACCTGCGTTTTGCACAGAATGTCTTTGACACAAGAAAAGAAACAACGCGTTCAGTGTCCCACCCGCAGGGAAACATATTTCTAGCTATAATTGCCTATCCAACGAATTTGAGATCACCCAGCTCTCCAAACTTCAGCATCCATTTCCCCATGGTACAGGGCCCCCCGTACGTGCGGTACCGGTGCCAGCTCACGCGCGTGCAGCCCACAATGCGGAGGAGTCGGATGTGTTGTTGATCCGATTCTTGGGGCGCTGGTCTTGGAAGGTCTTGAAAGTCCTTTGAAGGATATTATTATAATTCTTTGGGGATAGTTCTGTTGGTCTAATCCTTGGCGCGCGCTGGCTTGTATCGTTGCTTGTTGGTTTCTTGTTGCCAATGATTATCCACCAGCTTGCTCCGTGACACCCGGTAGCCGCCACGATGGCCCCCTTTGCCTTGCATGGAAGCTTTGAAGCCGCTCGTACGGATGCCTAGGATGGTGGAAAAGGACTAGCAAACAACTTGCAAACAACTACACAACCACAACGTTCTTACCAAAATCGACGGCTGATGATGATGATGGTGGTGATGATGATGATGATGAGGATGATGATGATGATGATGGTGATGATGATGATGATGATGATGATGGTGGTGATGACAATGACGATGACGATGATGGTGGTGATGACAATGACGATGGCGATGATGATGATGATGATGATGATGATGATGATGATGATGATGATGATGATGATGATGATGATGATGATGATGATGATCGTGATGATGCTGATGATGATGGTGATGATGATGATGATGAGGAGGAGGATGATGATGAGGATGAGGATGATGATGATGATGGTGGTGATGATGATGATGGTGATGATGACAATGACGATGATGATGACGATGACGGTGGCGTGATGATGACGATGACGGTGGCGATGAGGATGATGATGATGATGATGATGAGGAGGAGGAGGATGAGGATGAGGATGAGGATGGTGGTGGCGGTGATGATGATGGTGATGATGCTGATGATGATGGTGATGATGATGATGGTGGTGATGATGATGATGGTGATGATGACAATGACGATGATGATGACGATGACGGTGGCGATGAGGATGATGATGATGATGATGATGA
>VSDK01011882.1:160161-174350 GCA_009767595.1 Symbiodinium kawagutii
ATGATGATGATGATGATGATGATGATGATGATGATGATGATGATGATGGAGGTTGATGGTGGTCAATAACTCCCTCTTGGTCAACAAGCCTACACACCCTCCAAGTTGGCGACCTATTGTGTTGCAAACGAGTCGCTGTTGAGACTTCAGTTCTACATTTGATACATGAATTCACATACAGCAATCGATCGATTAATCGATCCACAAAATCATGTTTCGAACCACCGGTCCATCAATCTAGTTCTCATTTCTTGAGCTGGACTGGAAGCACCAAGTATTCGGCAAATGAAGACCTTAGGACCCAAAAACTCGAGCATCAGCCAACCTTCCGACTAGAGGCCTGGATCTTTTTATAGAGAATGGTCATGCCACATGACACATGGGAAGCTCGGGGCGAGGCCAGAACAAGCACAAGCCAAGAAGAACCTTCATGTCTTGTTCTCCTGATTGCTTAGGTATTCCCATGGCATTTGTCATATCAACTGGGATGATAGCTGTTACCAAGTAATGACTGTATCTATCACATTCTGTGATCCCGGGGATTGATGGTGAAATATGCTGCATCACGAACGTTTCCAGCCGTTGCAACAATCCCATGCCAACCAATTAGATCTATTCTACCTGCAGAGCTTGTAATCCTATTTGGTAGTCACTGTTCATGTAGGTTGCTGCTCCAACCTGTGCTGTTCGGACGGCCAAGGCACTCTCGATATTCGACCATGACGTAGCATGATACGCTCGGATCTCGCCTCATCTGCCCGTCAGCAGATCCGACCATGTGCCGTTCCAAGTTGCCAGGGGTTCACAGCATTGAAAGTAATGACTTCATCAAATGGATGCTACCAAACATATGGCTGTGGGTCAAAACCCCGTACCCCTGGTTCCCCATCATTAACCATTGTTTTCCCTATTATTACTGGTTATTATCCCCCCTTAGTTGGTTAGTGAATATTGACCCATAGCCATATGGATTCTTTGGATCTTGATAGATCTTTGAGATCCGCTTGGTACCTAGGTTAGCCAAGCAGACTCTAGGTCACCGCAAACCATGGTCCATGGTGTACCAGTCAGCACCAAAAATTCACCAAATTGGGCTGAATTCGGATAGCAAAATCCCAAGAAGAAATGCTATTAGATCTATCTAGCAACAATTCATCTTGAAAAATTTGCCAAGTGTTTCAACTCATGGGTAGTACGTCGATGAAATGGAGGCCCACATACCTATTGAATTCCGCAGAACCCCGAACGCGCCCATTGGTAAGTTGTTGAAATGGTGATGAACAATGCCCAATCCACGAGAAAAATACATCAAATTCCGTGTGTAACATGTTTTTTCAATGTACAGGATAATATGTTGATATACTTATGAGATGTACATATGTCTAGATATATACCTATTGATACACAATTCCAGAAGATTGTGATTCATACTTTCCTAAAACAAGTCTTGGAGCATTTCCAGTGCAGTATTTCAGCCCCAAACCAGGGGCCACTTGGACGGGGTTCATGATACGATCCGAATCACATGGCTGGGTATGAATTATTGGATACCATAAACAAACAAACTAACTAACTAACTAAACTAAACTAAACTAAACTAAACTAAACTAACTAACAAACAAACAAACAAGCAAGCAAGCAAACAAACAGGATGGACGTTGGTTTTCCAAGTTAAAAATCGTTCACGATGGCTGTTTACGGTTTGTTTATTTGTTTATGGCAGCAAAGGCTTATGTGTGATTATGCTTTGCTTGGTATGGTCGTTTGTTCACGGTTTACATACACGCTCTTGGACCACCGATGAATTTCAAAACTTTGGAAATGAGTCAAATCAATGAGTTTCCTACGGTTTCCATCTCTTCTCCGGGATATATCAGATATACCTGAAGATCGGCAAATGACTGTACCAGTTGACCACTGGCCACTTGTAGCTCCAAATGGCTCCCCCGATTCTCAGGACAAACGGATACCCAGAGGCCCAGCCCCAACCCCAACCAGCAATTGAATCTCTCCAAGAGACCCATTTCTTCTGGCGCCCTGATGATGCGTGGCTTTTTGATCTGTTGATCTGTTGATATCGATTCTTTCCATCTCCTCAACATATGTATATGTGTGTTTACATCAGATATAGATAGATAGATAGATAGATAGATAGATAGATAGATAGATAAATAGATAGATAGATAGATGGATAGATAGATAGATAGATAGATAGATCGATAGATCTTATATCACAAATATATATATACATATACACACACATCATGTATGCATACATTACATCATTACATGTAAATGTGTACATAATTAAGAGTGCAATTCCGTCGGTCTTCTTTGTGGACTCCTAAACTGTGAAGTAGCCCTCACTACAGACAGTCCTTTGTGTCCGCTCGACATGAGCTGAGCACAGCTAACCACCAATGCAGGGCCCAGGGACACCCATCAGGTGCACCAGCTGCTGGGGAATGGTTGGGAAGTGACCAGGGATGATCATCATGCCATCAACTGCCTAGGAGGATGTAACGAGACCTGGAATCTGCCAACTTCCCAGCAAACTCTGCAGCGATCAAAAAGGCCACTGTTGCAAGGCTGGTTACCACCATGGACACAGGAAGATGAAATTTGGAATCAGTAAACCTGGTGTCAAAAGGCGGGTTGCCTTTGGTTGCCTTTTGTGCTTGTCCTGCATAGGTATTCAATTCATAGTCTCACCTTTATACATCTGAGACCCGGCCATTGCCACTCCCAAGCCTCATTATGTAGCTCCGCAACTTGGATAGCGCCTTCATGTTCACCACCTGCAGCACAAATCATGCCTTTCGCTGCGCCCTTTGTTATACTATAAACATGCATTGTTTGAACTGTTGTTGGCTCACTTATTGGTCTGGCAAAGCGAATCATGGATTGTTTGGTTGCCTAGATTCAAACTCCTGTTGATCTACCAAAGGGAATGACTTCCGTTGGGCCGCTGGTGTGGTGCCAGGGAATGTCTCAGAAAAATACAAGAAAACACCATTACCTTGATGTTTACATGCCAGCAAAATAATGTATATGTCTCTGGATGTGTGCAAAAGTAGCTGCGACTAAAGCCATTTTATGCCCAAAGGCTGATTCTCTAGATTGCTAGATTGCCGGCGGCCTTCTTTTCTGGCACGGATCACACTTGACTGACCAGGTGATATTCATCCACAGGCATCCATTGCATCATCATTTAGCATTACATCCATAAACATCAACCAGTATGAACCATCATTATACCACTGAACAGTGTGATATGAGTCATGAGATACATTCCTGAATCGTTGTTCTGCCATTGAATCTCACAGTATCAAAGTCCAATACAATTGATGATATCATTCATCAACCATTTTGAACCATTATCATACCACTGAATCATTATTCTAAATGGCGAGGAAACAAACAAATGAGTCTTCAGCAGAGCATCAGAGACTGTTCGGAGCATCATCAGCGAGAACGCCACCCTGAGCCATGGTGCATCATGGTGGTTAGTGGTACCATGGGTGATTCAAAACGGTGATCAACCACAGTGTCACCAAGATTGACGCTTTGCAAACTTTTTGCTGGCTGGTTTTTGGGCAAATCATCTACAAATGATTTAAGTAGATGGTCCGTTGAATATGTCTAGGCGGCTGCTTTCGTGTCATATTGGGTCAAGTGATCCTGGCAGTGGGGAGATGTCCCAATCTCACGCTAAAGCCACAAGCAACGACGAGTTGATGATGCTGGCGACCAATCCCTAACCACGAAGTTGATCCCAGCACAGCTCCCAGGATGATCTCCACCCTTCCCACGTGTACACAGCTGGTGGTCACCACAGGTGGGTACGCTGCCAGGTCGCAACGGCAGCATCTCCCGCATCGCGAGGTGTTCTCGGAAGGGCGTGATGAAGGTCATCCAACAGATCCGCCCGCTGAAACACAGGGAGAGCGCCGTGTAGCTCAGCCCTGAGGTCTGCTGACAGCCAAGCCATGGACGTTAAGAGGTCTGTTCGCTGCCACGAAATGGAGGGAATGGTTGGGCATCAACCATAAATATTGAGCATCAACCATGGTTGAAGACCCATGATGCTTAATATTACAGTAGTCAAGCATGGTTGATGATCATCTGTCGAAAAAATCACCGGTGAGGCTTGATGGATGGTCAAAAGTGGCTGAGTATCAGTCCCGAGCACCTCTGAACCTTAGATGAATCTGCCATTGGTTCCGCCGTATTGAGGGGAGACATGGATACCCCATGGCACCAAATAAATCCTTCCAACCAGCCAGTGGTGAATCTTGAAGCCAAGCAGCACAAAACAGCATAGTGAAGTAGCGTCAGATACTTCCACAGGAAGTTGTCTGGCAATGACTCCTAGGGTGCAACTCAAACAGCCCCATGGCCAGTTAGCTGATGCTGGTTGCTGGTGGATTTCCTGCCAGAATTTGGGGCCCAGGTCCACTCCAGGTGAACTGTGAACCATATCATCATCATCATCATCATCATCATCATCATCATCGTCATCATCATCATCATCATCATCATCATCATCATCATCATCATTTTCCAGTCTATCTTTGGTTGTTACATTCAACAGCCTACTAAATATCCCAGCAACACAAGTACCTTGGTCACATCTCTTTGTAGTATTGATTCGTCAATAATGCTCAACAACGGATTTTGCATGCAAGAACACAGCAACATGGAGCCATTGTTGTCGTTGGTGGTGGTGCTTTACCTGCGATAAAATTGCAAGCCTGTTATTCGTTAGTCGATATCCTCAATGATTTTTGTTGTCGATCCCCCTTTGATCAGTGATGCTAATCTGATGATTGAGTTTCCACTGACGATATCTGATCTAAACACACTTGAAACTGATATATGATTCTACAAATAGAAGTCATATTCAACAGCACGGCTACCTGAGCACGCCCAACTTTTACGTTTCCCTCTGTTCAATGCGCATTTCACAAACAGAGGATTCCAAATCTATGTGACGCATAGTTCAACCTTGTTTTATTGGGTTGTAGTCATCCGGCAACACAAAGGAATTGAATGTCCATTGTGCTGACTAACCTTGAAATCCATGATGATACAGCCAGTCAGCAAAATAAAACCTTGAAATGTGACTTCTGACCTTCTGAACTGGCGGGATATAGTCCGTGACACTCAAGAAATTCAGGTATTTCTTTGTTCAGATAGAAGATGTCAGTTTTGGGGTTACCCGAACCCATTTCAAATAACAGATGGCACCTAGTCTCGAGTCCATCACCTCCGACGCCCTTTCCCTCAGCGGTCTACCTGCCACTGCGCCCAGATTCCAAAAGCACAATTTTCAGGGCTCGTGCTGCAGAGAAGACTCCTGAATGGATGATGATGAACGGCGGTTGGTAATGGTTGCAAACCATGGTTAGTCATGGTTGCCATCATGATGCTTTATGTTGACCATGCATGACTGTGACACATTTTGGTACCCGCAAGTCACCCAAAAGCTGCAGGTTTGCTCGTTGAAGTCAATAGCAAGTGACAGCAGACATGCAGAATTCGCTTCAGGAAGGGGGCGCCCAAAGTAATCAACGCAGGATGCAATTAAGGCAAGGTGTTGACATTTCCCAGGCCAACAAGATCCAAAGTAAAGCCGAAAAGAATGGTATAGCAGGCCGACGGAATAAACTGAGAAATTGTGCACGGTTTTGAGTGTACCCTAGGCATGTCAAGCTGGGTACTGCTAAGTCACCAGCGATATATCAAAAGAGGAAAATGATTGTAATTTGGGGACCGCCATGTACGGATGGTCATGGTTGATAAAGCTTCAGAATGGTTGATGATAGTTGGTATGGTGAATGATTGATCATGTTTGATAGTGATTGATATGCTTCATGATTGATGGTGATTGATAACGTGTGAAAATATTTGGCAACGTTTTGTGCTACTGTGGCTTGATCTGCTCATATCAAAGTACATAACGATGAGACACTCGTGAAATACCAGCCACCCTTGCTTTGCCGGGGCGATGAAACCGATGTTTCAACAATGGCTGATTGTCACAAACTAGTCAACTAGTCACTCAGGCTGACCAAGCCACATATGATAAATGACCAAGGCAAACCAGTGAAATTCGAACGGATGTTACAGCTATGAATGCCCATTCATATCACTGATAAACCACCATAGTTCCAGTCAATCATTACTTCCCACTTACCATACCATATTGCGTTGAACGAAGTTGATTGAACTGTCGGTGCACGTAGATATGGCTGTGTCTGACTGCCTGAAACATGGTTGGATCATGTACATACAATCATACATATATTTTCCGTGCACACAACAACGTGTATGTCCACATGTGAACACACATGTACAGTGATGAATGCACACAATCCATATGCGCATGTACATAGAGGGAGAGAGAGTGAAAGAGAGATATGAGATATGCATATGTGGACATGATATATCTATATGCTGTTAATATCTATGTATATATTCAAATATTTCAAACGTATAGACACATAATCTAGTTGCAGAATAGAGATTCCGCATCTGAATGACACCTAACCCTCGCAGGAAACAAGGAAAACAGCTGCAGCGGCTGGTGCCACACTTCCCTCCTCGTGGAGGACGGTCGGAAGGCACTGACCGACGCACCCTGGGATGCGGGAATCGTTGGATCAAGGGCATCACCCTCAGGGATACATCTTATCCCTTATACATATAGATATATACACACATAACATCTATAGATACAAATTGATATTGTGATTTATTTATTTATCTAGTAATTTATCTATCTATCTATCTATCTATTTATCCGTTATATATACATATATATGTATATACATAAATAAATTCATGTATTTATTGAATTTAAAGTTTAGTGATCTACATATACAGAATACAGTATGTATATAGTGTAGCTGTTATACATATACATACATATATATATATATGTGTGTTTGTGTATCTACATATACATTCATGTCTACATACAGATCTCATGTGAACCCATCTTGCTGCCGCGCATTCTGGGCTGGAGCTCGGACCAACGGTGACATGGTCTGGTTCATTGGAGCGAGCGGCAAAACCTCAACTTAAAATCGCGGATTTTCTCAATTGTTATCGTTTTTGGGAGTTCACTATATCGTTTCCCAGTGCTTGGTGACATTGGATACCCTCGCACCACACTCTTGACGCGCAGCCAATTACTTTCATGCTTCCAGGTCATCATCTGCCGTGTCTCAATTACTTGTCTTCATTTATATAACCTTCTATGTTCAGGTCATAAGCCTTTCACACGACCGATTTCCACGCATCATTACTGGATCGGCCCGATAGGCAACTGATGAGCAGAAGACATTTTTTGAAAATCCGCTAATCGTTTCGTTATCGTTCTGCTTATCGTTCCAAACCTCTGAGTACTTTAGAACAAATCTGGATTCTTGAAAAGGTTGAATCTCTTTAGTTATCTTAGGTTCTCTTACGTTATCGTTTTTGGGAGTTCACTATATCGTTTTACCGGTAAGGAGCCATTTCCTGAGGATATTCCAGCCGAAGACTCAAGTTAACTACGCAGAGTTTAGCCTTTCTCTCAAAAACAAGAGTTGAGAATCCACCTTTTGGTGTTGAACGTTCAGGTGACACCTGAGCTCTGGTAACATAACATGTTTGTGGCTATAAAAGCTGATTTTGAGCTTCTAGGTTGGTTTACCAGAGGATATCCTCGTCAAACTGACATGTCTCAATAGCATTCGCTCAACCAGTGGCGCACAGTTGGAATGTTGCGCTTGGTCAGAACAGGTTTTTCAGTGATCCACAACAAGGTATATACATTGTTTTTGCAAATCACACTTTTGGGACACGTGAAAGTCATATCCAGAGTATCTGGAAACTCCAATTGGGGTGGGTCTTTGCACATGTGTAGGTTGGGATTTTACAATCCCAAGAACCCCAACGTAGTTGGTTAACCACTGAGGTTTGAAACTGTAAACTTCGTGCTGATCTGACAGGCTGGTTAGGCAGAAGGGTCACAATTGATGCAGCAACAGTTGGTCAATCATTAAGGATTGAAGATGAGAAGATCATGCTGAGTTGTGGTCGTAGTCTCGATTCAAAGCGAAACCTGACAAAGAAAACACTGAAAATGTATCGCAAAATCTCATACTACCCAGTAATATCTGCTTTAGAGACCTCACCAAACACGAGGCAGCCAGACATCCCGTGACACATCTATCCATGTTTGTTTCAACAGGCATTCTCATACTGGTCATCACTAGCCGCTTAGAACACAATGCTTGTGCATGCATTGATGACCCACAAGAATGTCCATGTTCGAAGATGTTTACCTTGTAGAAGTGGATATTTTCTTCGATCTCCACATGTTCCACATGCCAATGTTGCGCTTGAACATTGCTGGAGCAGTCAAGAGCTTGATGATTGGTTGATAGGTTTTCCAACGATAGCTCACAGCAAGTCCAGGTGCCGGATAGTACAGTCTTCTACGATAGCGATCAACTGCTGAGTTGTTTAAGAGTTCAGGTGTCTAATCAGAAATGATCTTGCATTTTCGAACCGATGGTTGTTCACAGAATCTTTGCTAAACCTGTTTATCTATAAGTGAACGGGCATGGGCAGTGTCGGTGAATGATACAGGCTGCGAGTGGAAATTTGTGATCCTCTTGATGACCAGTTGATGCTTTTTTCTTATGCACACGCGGTCGGTCACAACATCCCATCACCTACGGGAAAAAGCTAACTGTACCAATGATTTCGACTGCCATGGGTGGAGTAAACTACCTATGGCTGAATGGAAGCACTGGCAGAGTGCCATCGAATGATCATCCCCATAGGTTTCTGAATTCCCTTGGTTCCTCTGCATCTCTACCCGTTGCTGATTGGTTGTTATCAACACTGCTAGTGATTAGTCTTGAATGAGCAATTAGTAGCAATGTTACTGGTGAGCAACTAGTAGCTCAATATTATCAACATGACTGGTGGTTGAATTTTCTTAAGCCTCATCGAGTCATCAAGCATAGTTTCAACATGTTTCAACCATGAAAGCATTGATTGCGTCGAACTCCGAGGACGTGCGCGACTCGGTACCATGGCTGGAACTACCAGCAACCAAAGTTGCAGAACCATGCAACAGCGGCAACCATACGGGACTTTGTCAGAATGGGTGGCCCAAAAAATAAAAAATGGTTGGTTTATTAATAAAAGATGCCCAATACTTATCTAAAAACCTGGATATGACCAATACATACTATTAAACGATGTCCTTTTTCAGATATGTAAAAAACCTGGATGATAACTCGGGGTACCCCTCTGACTTGAGAACCCCCCAGCAGTACTTCCGGCGAAGCCGTGAATCAGCCGCGAAGCGTCAGCATGGGCCGCGGCAAAAAAATGGTCGCTGTAGAGCTTTGAGCCTAGGAGATGGTGGGGCGATGGCTAAGGAGACGATGACTGTAGCGACCGTGGAGGTGGATCATTGGTTCAGGTTGATCAATGGTGGATCATTGGAGGTGGATCATTGGTTGATCATGCTTTGGTTGATCAATTCGATCATGCTTGAGAATTTGTGGCGATTCATCATTCGCATGATTTTGCTAACAGGGATCGGTTGACAAGAACGATAGCTTTGTGCTGGCTCATGCGAGGATGTTGAACGAGGATACAGGATTGATACTCTATGATTTGGGTCCCACGGGGTTGATTGCTGTTACTGGTTGCTTGAGGATGACAGCATGTTCGGGGTTTTCCAGGATAAGCTGAGCAGTGAAGAGTGCCCACCTTTAGCCACAAAAACAATCCTATTTCCAACTGTCATGCACACTGCATACTTCGTAGGTGATCAAGGCTCCTGCTCTGTCAAGACTAGCGTTTTTCATCAGCGGTTGTCGCATTTTGGATTTTTTGTTTGGGTATGACTTATATCTTCTATGCCGATGTTTAATACAAATGTGCACATTTTGGCATTGAAAAACTAGAGACAAGTGTTTTTTTCCCCACCTTCGGAATGGTAACCAAGGTCGGGTCTCTTCTTGCAAACACAGTGCAAGCCATCTTGGCAACGGCTTTCAGGCACACTTTTGAGACCTTTTTCAGATGCCAAATGCAGTTGGGAAAGTCTGAGTCCGACGGGATGGGTTGGAACCATGGTTCTAGGATTGAAAATCTTGCAGAACAACTCATGGGTTGAAGGTGTCTACAAGGAACAAGGGCGCATTTTTCTAAGTGGTTGCTTCACCATGATGAACTGAACCGTAGGTCCATTCGTTCACCCAACCTGCGTCCACCCAACGTTGCTGATTCCCCACCTGCGCCAAATAGAACCACTCCAGAAGCATCCAAGGCATCAAAGCAATGTCCTCAAGGGCGTCAACCAATGACACAGCACAATCACAGAATGGTTGCAGTTCATGACATTCCACAATGATCAACTTAAATGATCTGTAATGATCAATCACTTAATGATCAATCAGTCAACCAATGATCACTTACAGTAATCATCACTGAATGATCAATAATGATCGCTAAAACAACTTCAACGCGTCTCCACACCTGGATCAACATCTTTAATCAACTTAACTAGTTCACCGATTGGCGTGCCCACATATCACTGTAGTTTTCTTCACGGGGATGCATGCTTTTTGGTTTGCGTCGTTGGTCGCGCGCTCGTTTGTTGTTGCGTTGAACCACTTGCGCAGTCATTTGTGCTCAGCTTGGTCAACACCCACCAACCGACCGATATCTGGCTTCGGTTAATGGCTCGGGCAAAGGCAACTTCCAAGGTTCGGATGCAATCCCAACCATACCCAGTAGGAAACCCCTGATGTAGGTCTAGCAGCGAAGTTGGCTCCCTGATGCATCCAGCAGGCATTGAGGGAAGGGGTCTATTCTTTCGGGCAAGACTCAAGAAATAGTGGTTGTTCGTATCCTCACCTTCCCCTGAGCAGTTCCAATTAGTCAACTAGTTTCATACCAAGCAATAGCAGCTGCAAAGGTGGGCCATGGCTGATATGGCTCCGCTTCCGTTTCTTTCTGGTGATCGAGATACACCAAAACCAGAGGAAGTAAGCAAAGAGAAAAGTGCAAGAATCACATCCAAGAATTGCTAGTCCACTGATCCATCAATTGATCTTGTATGTTGCATGCATGATGTTTCTTCAACTACACAGTTCATCTTCTTTCAGACAGCCAGACTTTCCGACAGCCGGGCCCCAGCATCCAGCATCACACCTCCCAAAATGGGCCCAGCATCCAGCAATGCCAGCAGGAGATGCACCGCTGGTACCATCACAGGCGGAAAAATAGTCGGGAGACTCTGCATGCCTTGAAAGCACGGCCACACGGAGTCAATGAATTAGGCCCTGATCGCGCACTTGCGGATTCACTGAAGGCTTTTTTCGAGAAGTAAAGCTGATGACCAAAGCTGCTGACTACCAAGATCCAAAGCTATGACCCAAAGGACACATCAATGGCAGAGTCCCCAGGTCCCCAGGTCCCCAGGTTGTCCCCAGGTACACAGCGGCATGGGCAGCTGAGGCATCTCCGTTGCAAAGTGCTGCGGATAAAAACGTCGCAGGTTGGCCAAATCCAGGGAGCACCACTGGAAGCGCCAGGGAGCCAAGCTGCGCCTGCACTGGCGCCCGAGGTTCCAATGGGTCAGAGTGGTTGTTATTGATAGTTGGTTGATACTTCGTTGTTGCTTGCTTGGTAGTTCGTTGATGGTTGGTTGATACTTCGTTGGTAGTTGGTTGATACTTCGTTGATAGTTGGTTGATAGTTGGTTTGTACTTGTGGGTTGATGGTTCATAAAGTTCTTGACGATTGATAGTTGATAGTGGTAATGATGAACGACTGTTGGCTGTGAAAGTGTGACTGTTGATATGTTCGATCAGAGGATTCGTGAGTGGTCATAGCTAGTAACTATCACTAGGTGTGATCTTCGACTGGTTAATGTTTGAACCACTAAATAGCTGGTGATCTACCATCTAGCGGGGGTTATTAATATGGATCTCCCGTGACTACTTGTCCTCACTACTCCTTTGAACAACATCTCCCCATTCTCCATCGCCGCTTTGCTCTGTCTTTCCGAGGATCCAGGTTACTTTGAGGACAGGAACAAGGTCCGGTGACAATTTGGCTCAGGAACTCGGGTGCGGCAGCTGAATCACTTGCGACAGGAACAGATAATCTCAAAATCTAGCTATTATGTACCCCCTGGACAGGAAGTACAAGGTGCGCAGTAAAGGTCCAAGAAACAGCGCGATGCTGATTGGATACACCAAGATTGGTCAACCAACTGCTAAGACCATCCTTCTTTCAGACCGAGCGGCAAAGAGAGGAGGCATGTTCCCATCCACAACCTCAAAGGCTTTCGCAGTTTTTCAATCAATTCAGTCACTTCGATATGGGGGCATCATCATCTATAAAAGCAATCACAAAAAGCAAACCATGGTCCAGAAACCTTTTTGGGTCGCACAAGCTTGCCTGGATCTTACTGCTACCAACGGCCCTACTTCGACTTTGTCTTTGCGAGTGAGTTGGTTCGGAAGCAAGTTTGTTTGTTCACTTAGAAGCGAAGTTTGCTAGTTGATCAAGGGTTGGCCGGCTAGTTGCCTTGCTGATTTTCCTGCTTGGCAGCTACTCATAGAAGAAAACACTCAGTTCGCTCCTCGATTCGTACTTGGATGATGGAGTGGCTAGGGTCCAACTAGTTTGCTGATCCCGCAAAATCCAGACCCCAATCATCGGTTTCACCCATCCGTTGAATGACACACTCGTTGGTGTGAGGGCAACCAGGCAATAGAATGGCAGGACTCAACCTGCACAAACAAAGATGTGTGGAATGACGGAACGACTCGAAATGACCATGAAAATGATCACACGAATGCTCATCTCCTGACAGTTACAAGATGTTGCAAGCCTTGAGTTTTTCTGAAAGTGAGGGGTGTAACCCCGCAACTTGAGCATTTAATCAGTTTCCTGTGATCAGTGATCTTGCAGCTCTCAAACCTGCTGTTGGCACAACTTTGGAATGTCCAACTAATCAAATCATTTGGCCACGTGTTCTTGGTGTCTTTGGTGCTCAGGAATCGTGTGTTTAACTCCCTTTCTTCGTGTCTTTGGTGCTCAGGAATCGTGTGTTCACTTTTGGCCAGTGCACGAAGTTGATTAATTTGATTCGGAATCTGACAAAAAGCCAACGAAAAACAAATACAGAATCAAGCGAGGAACTTCCCAAGTAAAAACAAAATGGAAGATGGTTGCCCAAGCACCACCCCAATGACAGCACCCGTTGACAGGGTGGCATTGTCTTCAAGGACGGAGCTGTCGGGACACCCAAAGCACCAAAAAAAATACTTTTGTTTTATTCACAAATTTTGGGATTCGGATTGTTTGGGGCTTGGGGGTTCACTTGCAGCTCTTCGGAGGTAATGATTCTGGTATGTCTGTTTGGGTTGGAGGTAATCCCTACCCGGTGGTCCCTAAGACAATCAGGCCTCGTTGAGGGTTTCACCACCATGCTCATCCCTTGGAGTCCAAGCAACCTGCGCGCCATCCAGGACATGCGGCGGAGATCAAATCGCATCCTTCGCTCAAGAACCGATGCCTTCTCCACCCGGCGCATCCTGAAGGCTGGAGGTGAAAGACACCCAACTGGATGGCTGGAACCCGGGACCCAGGAACCTAACATCATACTGAATATCCATGTGCACACAGCTGATTGCATACATAACATAGCATGCCATAACATGCCATACTATACCAGACCATACCGTTCTGTTACCTTATCTTACGTTAAATTGCGTTGCGTTGCGGGTGTGGTGCGTTGCGTTGCGTTGCATTGCGTTGCGGGTGCGTTGCGTTACGGGTGCGTTACATTGCATTGCATTGCATTGCATTACATTACATTACAGTACAGTACATTACATTACATTACATTACATTACAATACAATACATTCCATTACATTACATTCCATTACATTGCATTGCATTGCATTACATTACATTGCATGCATACATACATACATACATACATACATACATACATACATACATACATACATACATACATACATACATACATACATACATACATACATACATACATACATTACTACATTACATACATTTACATACATTACATACATTACATACATTACATACATTACATACATTACATACATT
>VSDK01011882.1:198144-208832 GCA_009767595.1 Symbiodinium kawagutii
TGTTCCAAAGCACTAAGCCTCCTGATTTGACAGGCTCTCCAGAAGTCTTGAGGCGCCCGCGGCCGGTGAACGGTAATACGGGAGAGGCAACCAGCAACAGATGCAGGGTATGGACTCGCAAGCATTAGCTATAAACCTATATATATATATTATATATATTATATATATATTATATATATTATATATTATATATATATTATATATATATATATTATATTATATATATATACCTGAATGTGCACTTGGTTGGGGCTATAGCTGGGATATAGCCGCAGTAAAGAATCCTTTCAGGTGGGTTAACCCCCTATAACCAGGGTTAATACCTACTTGCTGAGTGCGGATGCAGATCCAAATACGATTGACAATGAGGTCTATTGATAGTAGTGGTTGGGAAAATATAACCCTAAGAGCACCAAACATGATCTCTTTTGGTGAGGGAAGCCACCATTTGAGACACATCTCCATGTCAAACTCTCTAAGTTAATTCTGGCTTCGCTTGACAATCCAGAAAGAGGTCCCGAAACCAGGTGACATCGCCTGGGTTCTGAGCCATGTATTCGGAACAGGTCGCTGTTTTGCCAATGGTCTCCTTCCAGATTGGTTTGAACTGGTTTCAAAGGTGTTGAAAAAAAATGATTTCCAGATTAGTTGAATACTTCACAAAGAATTGTTCTGTCACTGTTTCAAAGGTGTCAACATAACGTGGCTGCCACTGTTCGAAATGCACAAGTGGCCAAGAATGGTAGTTTTCTTGATGGGTGGACAAACCACTGTTATTGCTAATAAGAATGGTTATGTATTGTGTAATGACATCAATGACCATTACCAACGGATATTGTTTTGTTTCTTGGCGGCTATTAGTTGGTGGGAGTTCTGTGCCAAGGGATATAGTGCTTCATAGTGGTATCAACGCCAATGCCAGAATACACTGGTGGCTATTAGTCATAGCATCATTAGCCATTTGGGTGGGGATCCACTATGGATATGCCCAGCGTGATCTCTCTCAACCCGATCAGGCGTCACAATGCTTCCTCGGTCAGTTCATGGTTTGACAAACGTACTGTATCTTAGCTGGAGATCTTTCACCCCATTTTGCATATCACCAGCATTGGTTGCTTCGCAAAGCATGGCCAAGCCCCCAGTCAGGACTGGCGTCAACGGCGCTTTCAGAACAATCCGGAGTTTTGTTCCTTCGAGCAGCTGGTTTGGCCCCTATGGGGATTCATCCTATCCATTCGATTAGATAGATACCCTATCCAGCTCCCATCTTTTTTCTTTTGGAGGGTGGTACAAAGATCTGTTTCGTATTTCCCAGCTATCTTCAGGAAAAGTCTTCCAATGTAAGATTTAGGAACTGGCCTATTTGTTCGTTTGAACCGCTGGACCTTTCCTTCTGATCTGCAGAAGCAGAGCTTTTTGTACTTGTCGCGAAGTTGTTAAGCAGTTGTGAAGAAGTTGGTGACCGTTGGTGGCTGATCCTGATTGGACCTCTGTCCAAGTGTTGTGCCTACCGTTGACCCGTGATTGCTTTGGGAGTTGCTCAAGGTTGATGATCAATCTCCATCCAGGTAGCACCAGCATCAGTGGTAGCACCAGTTGAAATTCTGCCGGAAAAATCGTTCTACATGGGGAGAGACAGTACAGCTGTGCAGCGAATTAAGATGGCAGACCATACTTTGGCTGCACGGAGTGATGTCTGGATGATATATCCCAACTGTCAATGGCGATATCCAACGATGAATGGTGATATTCATTGGTAGTTTGATTAGCAAGCATTATTGGTTCTGCTTCAACTAACACGCACTATGGTTGTCCAAGGTCACAAACATTTGATAGGTCGACATCCCAACCCCTTCCAGCGGCTATGGCGACGGTCCTGATCCGTAGAGCTATTGAACAAGGGGCGCCAGCGTACAATGTCAAAGCCTCAGTTGTGCAGCCTGTGAAGGCGCCCATTGGCTGGGAAGTCTCCTTGTTTTGTGTCAGTTTCTTCGTTTTTTTTCAGGACCTCGGCCACTTCAGCATCATGAACCATTTTCATCCATTTGCTGCGCATGAAGATTGCGAAATACAAACATTTGAAGAAGTCCAGTGGAGATCTGCTGCTGCTCTGAAGGATGTTCCCGCACATCCACAGGTTTCTTATGAACATCCACCATTGCTATCCGTGCATAGTATGGTTAGAACCTTCAATCGTCATCAACGATTAATGGTTAAGCACCCTGGTTAGCTTGCTTCCTAGCCATCAATCAGCCGCTACCATCCATCATGAACCGTCATGCACCAATTGACCCTGATATCAAAAGTGGTGGTTCCGAACCTAACTCGTACCAGCCATGGCTTTGGATCGCACCCCGAGGCTGGCCAAGTGGAACGCTGTATGCAGATCTACCAGGTTGGGCGTTGGGAAATCTGTCAGAGATCAGTTGCTTTCAAGTCTTAGTGAGACGATAGTTAAGTGGCTGTGAGTCAATATTAACCATCAATAATGGCTTATAATGACCAACCAAACCATAGGGAAAACAATGGTTAATGATGGGGAACCAGGGGTACAGGGTTTTGACCCACAGCCAAGTGAGATGATAGTTGGGTGAGGACAGCAACAATGGTGGGGATAGAACCGACAACAATGGGGAAAACATGCCACAAAAACGGGAAGATAGCTCTGTGGATAGTCTAGACGTCAAACTTGGCCAGCATGTCGAATCCAGTATGCTGTGATCTTTTTTTGAAGGTTAGCGCACGGAGGGCGGCACATTGCAAGTTGAATGATGGGAGTTACTCACAAGATGCTGGAGATGGAAACTCCAGTGTGCAGAGACAACTACTAAAAGCTGTTCGGAATTGGAAAGTGAGATGGGCAGTCCTAGAATGTCTGAATATATCAACGCAAACAGATCTAGAATCATTGATTATCGATCTGTACATATTTCTACATTTCTATCATGTTCCAGGTTCCAGATGTAGATTCTTGCTCCCAAAATCGGGATCTGGCTTCCCTATATTCATCATTGATCCATACTATCATTATCATCAATCCTCATATCGTAAATCTTTCATATCAATCAGCATGTCATGATGATTATCAGCATATCATCATCTATTATCAATCATTAAGATGTAATTATCATCTCATCCATTATCTTATCAATCATATCATCTATCATCTCATCCATCTGGATTTCGTGCTCCCCAAATGGATCAGTCACTGCCGGGCTCCCCCGGCCGGGCTCCCCGAGGAGACATCCCGGGAGTTGCTTCAAAAACACCGGGAGGAGCTGAGCAGCTCCGTGGCGCCCGGGAGCTCAGGCTGTGCCGGTGATGGTCACCGTGGTCCAACTCATTGCCGTTGACCTCGAAAGTGTTGGAAGGTTTTTGCATGATATTGGACCATGTAAAAGCAAAAACCTTCCATATCTTACATTATAAAATCTTGGTTTTTGCAACACAAGGTTTTTGCTGTTGAAGAAACTTCATCGAAAAGCAGTTGACGTGTGAACTTGATTCTTTTTTCTCTATTGGCACCACGTTTCTTTTCAGCAGATGACGGGGTGCCAACGAGGACGGCTTTGGAAGAAGATTTGCAAATCTCTGCGGCCCTCTTCGATGCTGGAAGAAATGAGGCCAAACGACGCAGCGTGTCAAAACTTCTTTCAAACGTCTTTCCTCTCGGTCATTCATGGGGGTGAGAACCAACAATAACAGGGAATACAACGGTTAATGATGGAAACCAGGGGTACAGGGTTTTGACCCACAACCATTTCGATTCATGTGGGCGGTTCCCAAAATAGGGGTACCCCCACACATCCTTCATATCAATCATCTTTGTGGGGGGTCTCCAGTTTAAGAAACCACCGTTTCTCTGATGTCTTCAAAGTGAGTGTGGCACAAGGAGGCTGCTCGGCTGGAGCTTGTGGTGCTTCTCTCACATCGCCCTTCGCTTTCCCATGGGCGACATTTGATGCCTCAGTTGATAGAAGTGTTGGTGAATGCCATTCTCTCAAAAGACAGGGATGGATCATGCACCAAATCTCACTCGAATCCAGTGTTTCCCAGAATAGGGAACCCCAAAAATGGTTGGTTTATTCATATCGGTTGGTTTATTACAATAATAATAACAATAATAGTAGTAATGATAATAATAGTAATAATAATGATAAAATAGTAATAATGATGATAATGATAATCATGATAATAATGATAATAATAATAATAACAATAATAATAACAATAATAATAATAATGATAATAATATAATAAATGGTTATTAAACAGGATGATAACTGTGGGTACCCCAAACTGGCTTAAGAAACCACCAATTGGATACCATCATCACACAACCAGAGCGCTGGGTGATCTTCAGGTGAACCAGTTGGCCTGGGCCTTCCGCCGGGCCTTTGACGAACAACTGGTGCGCCCCTGCGGGGATGGTGGTGGTGATGCTGATCTCATGGCTGGGAATAGGGGCCAGTGGGAGATCCAGCCCTTGAGAATCACTAGGAATGGCCACTGCTTAGCTTCTGAATGTGGCTGGTGAAATGTTTTCCGGATATTCTATTGACAAATAAACATGTTGCGAATGCGTAAAGCAAGCACCAACATGATTAGGGATAGTGTATGTCAGGTGAAGTTGTTGTTACAGGGTATGCTAACAACCACCAATCTGCACCATGCAGGGATGAGAGGTCAAAAATGTCAAAGAATCAAATCTGCGATTGCTTTGAGACTCCATGACCAGTTGGTAGCGACGTCAGGCTGCTGCTCAGAGTGGAGCGAGAGAAGGAGAAATCGGTGGTTGGGTGACGCACCTGGGAAGGACACCACTGGGAACGGCCGCCATGGGAGCCCCTTGGGAGGAGATGCAAAGATGATGATTGCAGCAGCGATCCGACAAGGCAGCGCTGCTGAGCTGGCACCGTCACTCAGTACCTATCAGAGCGCCCTTGAACCCATGACAGCGCAAAGCTTCTTGAAGTTGCAATGAAGTTGAGCGACAGAGATGCACGGCTCGTTCACCAGTTGTTGCAGGGGAGCATGAACAACCATGTGGTGCATGATTCATGATTGGGACAGTTTGCATGGTGGGAGACTAGGAGACTTTGCCTCAAACCAGGGGATCGAAAATATAATCAGATTGGAACTCATGATTGGAACTCATTGTTGCCATCAAGTTGATCTCATCAAACCAGGGATTGATGGAACCAGGGCTTCACCAGGGCCTGAGTATCATCATAGCGGCCAGGTGTGCCCTTGTACAATGGCGGCAATGCCCATGGATGTGCCCAGGCGACGGCTTGTTGTGAGTTCCTTGGGACTTTTGACCAAGAGTTCGCCGGGATAGAAACAAGCAATAAGGGGTGATGATTAATGTTGGTTTCTGATTAGTATCTACCTGTTGGTTTCATCTATTTTCATTACTTTAGGGGGGGTTACACTAATCAGAAACCAACATTAGTTGATTCTCCGCATTAATGATTGGCATCCAGATATTTGATGCTCTTGTGAATCAATGTTGCAGTTGGTTGTTGGCGCGTGCCCTGCAGCAAACCTCCTTGTCTCAGATCTTCAGCCAAGCATTGTCATGTTGGAAATTTCAGAGTTTCTTGGAGATCAGTCACTCTCAAATCAAAAAATACCACATCCTGCTAGTTGGTCGAGGTGGTGTGTGGTCGCGGGCAACGGGATGGAACATGTTGAGTTCAGAGAACGAATGTTTGAAGGAACATACAAATCAACATACATGTAAAGATAGTCCTATAGGGAATACAGGACAAATGACCGATACTTCATTCAATCAGACCTCTTAACATCGCAGATGTATCTATTTGCGTTCGAATTCAAGTCTTTATGCAAGCTTATTCAGTAAGATCTTTTGTACACTGCTTGGCATCAAGAGCGAGAACAGGCAACACAAGTCAAGATCATATGAAAGCGTAGCAAAGCGAAAAGAAAAAGCATAGCGAAGCATCGACTAAGTGATGCAAAGTGTATATTAATCATATGATTCCCCCTTGTTCCCAACTCCAAACAAGAATCATATGGTCACTCGATAACAACATGTTTGGAACGTGAATAACGAACATCTCTCGAACAGGCGCGCAACATCTGTGGATGGGGCGTCAAAAAGCACCAGAAAACATTGCCCACAGTGGTGAAAACAAAGATGATCTCTCCACCCGCAAAACACTGCCCTGAGAAGCGAAAATGATGCACATCTCGTTGTACCTGTGGCACGCACAGACATGCGCGTGGCAGATACCCACCACAACCCTGTGGATGCACCTCAAAGCCAAGCTACCCCACAGCGCAGGTCTATGCCGAGACTGCTCGAAAGCTTCTGAGTGGAGCGGGAGGTGCAGCTGTGGCACGGGACTAAGATTTGGAGTCAACAAGTGGTTATTTTCATGGGTCATACTGTTGAATTATGAGGGGGCAATGCATTTAGGGATTTACCACCCAAATAGGGCTGTGGGCTTTTCCATCAACGATGTTTTCTACATGACCATGTGTTCTGATGGTCGGGGTACTCCGAACGCACGGATGTTGGTGTAGACTGACATTTTTGATGGGTGCTTCTCGCGCGCAAGTCCTTTTCAAGAATGGTGGTGATCTGGCAGGGCTTGTTGCTTGGAAAATCCATCAACTGAGGCCCTTCTTTGGTGATAATAGGTAAGGCAACTGCTTGTTGTCAACGATTGCAGCTTAACAGCAGTTGATTTATTGATCATTGCAGTAGCGTTTAAGGATGCACCGTTGAAGACAAAATATCAATTTCTCTTCCATATTTTTCCTGGAAATCCTAGTTTAGAATTGGACATCCATGATAGCCGATGGCCTTGGCCCAGATGTGACTAGGGAAGTAGGGAAGACAATTCAACGCGCGAGGCCAATTGAGCTCCGGCGCGCAAGCGACTTTGCAGCGAGGATCTTAGTATGCGAACTGCGTCAAAACACACTTTGGGATTGGCCACCCAGGGATTCTCACACGATAAGAACAACTGGGACAGCTTTTTGGGTTTGTATTGTCAAGCGATTCGAGTGATAGTGTCTTTGCACACGCGTTTAGGGTTGTTTACCCTGGCTGGTTGAGAATTCGCGAATGACCTGACCAGGGAACCATGGATAGCATCGAACACAAACGTTGGGAAAGGAAGGCAGTTGGACAAAGCCCACCAGGGAGGACCCAAGATGACTCAAACCTCTAGGGCCATTTCAAGCAATGCCGCAACGATTCGGCAACTGGTCCGGGACATTTGGGGAACAAGAAGTATACATCGACTGTATTGGTTTTAAAAATCTCTGGAAAAGGATTGTAGATTAAAGCAAAAGGTACATTTACCTTTGGGTCCATGTTTGTCGACCCCAACGGGAGCAACCATGACCCATGAGGCCAGTAGAAAATATGTGCTTCGCACACGGAAGCTGTGGACCCAACCATGGAAATTTGGATGTTTGGCTATGGCGCCAAGGGGATATCAGGGCGGGCCACCAAGTGCTGGAGTTGGGTTCACAGTTTCAAGCCACAGACACAGGTTTTGAATACCTGGATCTGTATCTCCATTAAGTGATGACTGACCATGGATAAAGTGTTGATAACTTAAGGGGGTCGTTCACTATGGTCATTTCACATTCATACCCCCAACTGTGCATTTGCCGATAGTTTTCTTCGAGCAACATCCAGTGATACCAACCCATCCGACCGATCCAACCACCTTTGCAGACCGACAAAGTGACCAAGAAACCCAAACCATCCAAAACATCCAAACGATCCAAGCCATCCAAGCCATCCATGGTACAAGCCATCCAAGTCATCCAAGCATATGCAAGCGCCTGAGGTATGCCATTGAGACCCCGGGTGACCCGGATGCTCGTGCCTGGGCCCTTCGGAGAGCTTTGGATGCTGTGGCTTCCAACCAGGCAGGGGGATGGAGATGGTAAACAGCAGCCATGGCAGTTGGGTATAACCCAGCAGGACTGGATGATGATGATGATGATGATGATGATGATGATGATGATGATGATGATGATCATGACGGACGAATTAGAGCCACCGCAGTGGCTAAGGCTTGATTAATGTGAACATTAGTGAGGACAGATCAACAACAACAGCAAGATGAATAAGAAGAACGGTGGAGGTCAAACTCCAAGAACCATAGGAGTTCATGGCCAACAGCAGCAGTTTGATCAGTGGCTTGATGGGTTGGTGTTCTGCTAGTTTCTTGAATGCAGTAGTCAACTGCTGGTGTCAACGAAAAAATCATCATCTAGGAACCCACTGGGAACCACGGGAGTCAGCCAGGCGATGGATTACTGTGGATTCTACTCAGCCAGCTTTGCAAACTGGAAGTGGAAACCCAGCGCTATTGGTCTTCCTAACCGGGAAAAGCTAAGAGGCCATGGCAGCCATGGTGCCAGACAAAAAAAAGGGTATTCCTGGAGCATAGGCTGACCATGTTGGGATTGTAAAACCAATAGCTTTAGATGGGTACATCTGTGGTGGGCTTCGCACCGTAGTATCTGTGGGAGAGTCAAGGTGCAGCTGTCCCTACGGCAACCATAGACTTTTGTGTGTTGGGCCGACGCCACGAAGTCCACCAGCCAGAACTGGAGACTCCGAACTGAGATGTTTTTACTGGTCGACAGATGTTGACAGTTTGTCCATTTGGGGAACCATTGAACCCCAGAAATGGTCCTTGATGACCGGTGTTGGCCCATGGATCGCTCTATGGCTCTATTTCCGCTTCAGCAGGTGCCTGTGGATATGCCTTCTGGAGAGAAGTCCGGCAGCAGTCCCCAGATGGCAGCCATTTCACTACTGGCAGAGTTTAAATGGATGTGACTGATGTGCTTTCACTGTGGTCATGATCAGCGTTTCCCGTCGTCGAAAACGTAATGATCAAAATGCCGCAAACCTCCCAATTCTTGCCGCATGATGTTTTTGTCTTTCAGATGATGTACTAGCAAAGCAAGTTCGGTGGTGGATGTAGCTGGGTGCTATATATGATAAAGTCGTTTCACTCAACCTGCGGACCCGAGAAGAGCGGTGTCAGAACCCCGATCGGCTGCTTCATTTGTGGGTCAACTTGCCAATGAGCAGCGGAATGTCACTATCGCAAGTTATTCGTTCCCTGCTAACCGCCAATTTAGCCCCTTTGCTACTGATTCTTTTCGTTGGATTGCTCCATTCCTCCTCCAGACACGTTTCGATCATGTGTCATGTTTCGCAAAGGCCCAAGGCTGGTGAGGGATTTCGTCGCAAAGCAAGGGCTGGAGGCGCGACTGAGTGTGCTCAAGAAAGGTTGGCTGCTGATTATGGCTAGAGAATGACTGGATATCGGCTAGATAATGGTGGATGATGGGTATATGAATACAGGTGGCTATACATAATAACAATGATATGGTCATCCCATGGTGGCTTGAATCATGAATCGATAGTGTTTTTATAAAGGTCATTTATAGAATAGTTCGTAATCGTTGTTGATGGTGTATCATGGTTGGTGTAAGATTGTTGGCGCAGTTTTTGCAAACGGATGGCCGAACCTCTCCTTGAAACGAGTCCCTTAGTGGCAAAATGCAACCCTCTGGGCACGTGGTTGACACATCGGAGAATCGAAACGCTGGATGATATTCCATTGAGTCTCATCCCTAATACCCAGCTTTGTTTGACCTTGGTTGACAGTTGGGGGCTCCAGGACGAAACTGTCTTTTTGGTGAGGGCCATCAAGCATGAACTCACAAACTGAATCAAGCAGGATTCCGGATCTTACAAACCGAAAGTTATATTCTGGCGATGATTCTCTGCTAAATGCTGCTCACTCTTAGGCGCTGTAGATCCGACGACCATTGGTTGGTCAGAAGGAGTGTTGGAAATAAGCTATTACTCTTTCCATCAAGAGCGTTTCCAGAAACTTCATGAGTTCTTACCAGTCCCTGATTCCTAATGTTTGTTGGAATTCTGTCCTGCCGTGCTTCAAGGTTCAGTACAGCTAGTGGACGTGCCCTGATTCGCTTCATGGTCATGCTGATGGTGGTTGATGGTGGATCAACCATGGTTGATGGCGGGACCACGGTGCCCCGAGGGGTGGCTGTGCCACCGCGTAGGTGGCGGCCTTCGTGGTGAACGACACCGTGATGGGCGGGCGCTCCGACAGCGAGGTGCTCACCTCGCAGGCGCAAGCTGAGTAGTGGCTAGTCATGGTTGATGATGGTTGGATGATTGTTTGATGCTTAGTAGTGCGATTTGTGGTTGATGGATAATGCTTGTCAAACGATTTTCACGCAAGATACTGGTTGGTCATGGTTGATGATGGTTGTTCCACCTCTCATCATTGGTTGCCACATCCTGAAATACTCCTAGTTGGTGAAGGTACCACCATGGAGATGGTGAATTGTTCCATCTCTGGAAGCTAATCAGTCAACCCCTTGGAGGAGAATCCTCAGCTCTTGCATAGATCAAATATATATATATATATATATATATATACATAATATATATAATCTTTAATATATATATATATATATAGAAAGATGTAAATATATGATAGATATTGACAGGCTTCGCCCACCGGCGATGCCCTTGAGCTCAAGCAGCAGGGCCATCTTAAACACATAGAAAAAATCTAGTCTCCAAGCATATTCACAGAACATTTCCTATAACATCCAACATGTGAGCGATAACATCTAACCTG
>VSDK01011882.1:216067-257305 GCA_009767595.1 Symbiodinium kawagutii
TGCCCTTACTTACTGGCTTGCATGCTGCGGTCGCTGGCTGCGGAGGGGCTAAACGCAGTCCAATTTCGAGCCGAACTCGCTCCTTTTCGCGCCGCGGGTGGGGGCCTAACGTTGCTTTCTGAACGGTAGAAAAACAACAACAAATAGAAACAAAGAATGCCTCTGATCAAACTCGTTGGACATTGCTGCGTTTAACGCCTTGGACGAAAGAAACAATGCCTCTGAGCCAACTCGTTGTAATTGCTGCGTTTAACTCCTTGGACATTGCTGTGTTGTTCTTGTTCTTGTTCTGCCCTTACTTGCTGCCTGGCGCGCTTGCTTGCCTTTGCTTCCTTGTTACTTGCTTTCGTGTTTCCTTGCCTTGCATGCGCGCTTGTTTTTTGTTTCCTTGCTCTTGGCTGGCTAGCTTTCGCTTGTACTCTTCTCCATCGCGCTCCCCCTCACATCGCAAGGGGTCGGCGGATAAACGCCCTTGTGGGAATCTCAGGACTCACTTTGCCTTCCAGCATCTGGTTGTCTGAGATACGGTTTAGAATGGTGAATGATGCTGCATGATTGACGATGGTTGACGCTATATATGTATATATATGTATGTATATGTATATATATATATATATGTATATATATGTAATGTATATATATATGTAAATATATATACACATGTATAGGGATCATAAGCAACAAGAACCAACAATCATGGTTGAATGATGGATTGCCAACCCCTTGTTCTTGGCTCAAGCACATCATACCCAGAGAAGAAGTTCTCGACGTGAAACGACATGCGTCAATTTGAAATCATTTGACATCATTTGACCACATATTTCCACATTGTTGCCTTTGGTACTTGTGCCACATTTTGAAGGGCCCACGCCGGACTTTGAGACCGACCAACGCGATGACATCCAGAATCAAGAACTCTTTGTTTTTTACCATCAGGGACAAGCCCTATTCCGAGGCTGAGAAGTTGATCACCGAATCCACCCTGGCTGCCTTGAACACATCTTACAAGCCCTCGGACCAAACTACAGTTTGGTCCGAGGGCTTGTAACATGTGTTCAAGGCAGCCAGGGTGGTTTTCTTTGCAGCGGCGCGCCTGACTGGCCAAGACTCACAGGCATCGGCACTAGGCCGCATGCTCCTGGAGCGCGGCGTGCCAATTAACCACACAGATGAACTCGGCCAAACAGCCCTATTCTACGCGGCCCGGCAGGGGCATGCTGGTACTATCAAGTACCTGATGCGGAAAGGAGCCAATCCCAACCTCCTGGATAAGAATGGCGAAACCGCAATCTTTTAAAAGAAGCGAGTGGATGCAGTCAATGCGCTGCTCGAGGGAGGCGCAGACCTCGAGGTGGTCAACAATTGGGACCACACATGCATGAGCATCGCACCTCCAGACCTTCTACCCACTCTGGCAGAGGAGCGGAATTTTGCCGCTTTGAGGACTCGGGTCCTGCGCCAAAGAAGCAGCGCGCAGGTATGGAAGAGCTTCGTTCATGGGCCAATGAATGGCCCATCAAGGAGTGTGTAGTTGGGCAGAGGATCGAGTACAAACATAAGCACATCGTTCAGTCGGCTGATGGCTATGCTGTGGTGAAGAACCCTGCAGGGATTTGCGCGGCACGCCTTCGCGTGTCGGAGAAGAACTTTGTTGCAGATCATGCTCGATTCTTTCAAGATGAGCCATGGTTCAAAGAGCTCAGTCCAGAGGACTGGTGCCAGACCGTAGGCGTGATCACTGGTGAGGTTGGAGATGCAGTTAATGCCATCAAGATCGTGGTGACGGGCAAGAACCCGCGGCATTTCACGCTTCCGCTTGTTGAGATGAAAACCCAGAAAAGTGCTGGCTATGTCCATTCCAGCTACAAGCCCGAAAAGAAAGAGATCTCTATCGCCCATGTGAAGGTTGACAGGGAACACATGGGAAAGGGCCTTGGTGGCCTTCTCATCAATGCGGCGGAAGATTACAGCCAGACCATTGGCTAGAGCTGCAAGAGCACAAACCAATCTGTGCTAAAGGCCAATGCTCGAGCACGTTGTTGCTATTCTAAAGCCGGGTTTAAGTTCGAGTCCAGCTCCACGGCTGATTGGGGCTCAGAAGAGCATCCCGGATCTGAGTGGGAGAGCTGGAAAAAGGTGCACAAGCACCATTTTAACAAAAAACTAAGAAGATAGAGAAGCAGTAGTTAGTTGAATCAGCTCTTTGAAGCTGTCCACAAATGCTGGTGTCCCCAGGTAGCAATAAACTAACAATAGGCAATGCTTTTCGAATGTTTCAGCCGGAAGACCACGATGGGAAGGCAATATGTTTGTGTGAATTTTTGGACAGCTAACTACTGCAGCAGTGAGCATTGGTAGGACGGATGTGCGCGGCGCCCAGGTAAGCGTCCGCAATCTGCACTGTCTGTGAATGTCAGCATAATTGCTCCCTCAATTTCCGATTACAATTCCCTGCAGGTCAGTCTGCGTTGTAAACTATTGGTCAGTCTGCTTCATAAACCACTACGTTATTTTGCACAGCGCAATCTGCACAATGTTGCTTGGAAAGATTGTCAGCCTTGAAACTTACGCCCAGCACTGACCTGATCGCAGCCAAGCTTTTCGAGTCGCTGGATTTCACATCGCGGCCTTGATATTGCCAGTTTGTTTCATTGTTTCAAATTTTGATTGTGGCGCTATGGACCAACGAATCGCGCAACAAGACATGTGTGGAGTTCCCCCAGCCAGTGCACTCACTCGATGGTCATTTTTAGTTGATAAAGCATCGAGCTTGGGAACGGTGTTTTCAAGCCTGTTCATCAGGGTTGATAGATGAGGGTGAACGACCACGCGCGAATGGTACACAGTGGTCAATGATAGTGAATGGTGGCTAGTATAGTGGTTGTTACCCAGGGATCAACCATTGTTGTCAACAAATCATAGTCATTTATTGTGAATTTCCCATATGAAACAACCAGTTGAAATGCACCACCATCAAGTCAAACATATAATGTTATTTTCATGCAAAACTGTGAATTCAATCATCCTGCTATCGGTTTTGGGTGTATGGATATGCTGAACATATTCGATCCCTTGATTACTTCATTATAAACCAATTGTTAGTGGTAATCCGTACCTGTTCGGTTGGGTGGGTACTGGAGGGGGTTGCGTTTGGTAGGCATCAATCATGATCAACCATATAGCATCGACCACCAACAAAAATAGCCTGGTTGTTTAATGTAAAGTATCCACCATAGCAATATTCCATTACATAAGAACGAATAAACACACTACATAGATCAACCATTGTTATCAACTGTTATGATCGACAATTAACCAATGTTCACTAGTCACTATTGTCATATGATGATAACTACCATTGTTAACCTCAAAAGCAATCAACCGTCGTCCACACACATTTTGCAACCTCACTGACTAGTACATTGAGTTCAACACTATACGAGCCATAAGACATATTTGATCAACTATATTGATCTTTCTTTCCCATGACTGTTAATCCCTTTTGTTTATTACACATGATTCCATGACGACCGTTGGTTGACTGTGAGCAGCCACTATTGTTGACCGTGCAATGAATCCACTCTTATCAACTAATTTGTAAACAGTTGGAGCCAGGGGTTCAATCCATGATGAACCAATACGTAATACAGTTACAATGACAACAAAACATCATCAGTCCACTGTAAATAGTAATTTATTGACAGTTCATCAGTTGTTGAACCATACTACTGTTAATAATCCATGTTCCATTACATAACCATATCACCCATGTTGAACCATCTGATCTGATCTGACGAACTTCCCTCATCCCCGTTGCGACCGAAAAACGGCCTCGTTAGGCCGCGGTGTTCCGCGGCAGCGTCACCAAGCGCGGCGGTGGTGGCTTTGCATCCGCCCGGTTCCAGCCACGGGACAGCTGTGCATGGGTAGACCTGGGGGCCAACAATGGACAATGGGTGATATGGTTATGTGATGGAACATAGATTATTAACAATACTATGCTTACGTAATGGAAAAACAATGGTTATTTGATAATCAACAAACTGGATTAACTATTGTTATTTGACGGCTTACAAGCAGTTGTTTAAGGTAGATGAATCCATGAGCTACTATTTGTGGTGGTTTATTTTATGGTGTTCTAGTAGTTGTTAAGGGTCAACCACAATGGTTTGTTGATGGATTACTAATGTCATGGGTTACTGGCGGTTCACTCATGCTTTACTATGAGTTGTGGATGGGTGATTGATGGTTTACCGGTGAAGTTCAATATTCGCTGATGAATCATTCATGGACTAACTAATGGTTACAATTGGTTGGCCAATTGTGATGGTTTGCTAAAGGTTAAGCAATAGGTAACGGTTAAGAAGCAATGACTAATGAGCTGATAAATGACAGATGACGGGGGCGTTGCATGTTTGCGACGTACCACATAATTCTAGCCACCGGTCCTCGGGATATGTCGGCGATGGATTCCCATTTTTGCGTGCATGACGTTTTTTTAACCAACAGGGATATACCAGGTACATAGCTGGGTAAATACCAAAGCGGTACGCGAACATCCATGGCTTTGGGATGTGAACAGCCCGGGGTCTGGGGCCCTTGATCCACAGCCATATAGCAGCGCAGATTCCCAACGATCTCATGCTGCTCCGAACCTGCACATCCGCAGAAATCGTGTGAGCCTACAACGTTATGGCAAATCCTGCCATGATGTGTCCTTTGACCTTCTTTTTGTAATAGCATTCGCAATGGCAGACTTCTAGTCGATATCATTTGATGTGCTGACTTACATAACTCATTGATAGATAAACAAGTTGATGGATCCATGGATCCGTGGATCAAAAGACTGACCGATGACGGATCGATACATCAACGTCCTCGTCCTCGTCGTCGTCGTCGTCGTTGTTGTTGGCCATTGTTCCCTACTCTTGTTGGTTTTAACGTTTTTGTGTCCCATTGCTGGTTTTTCGTCCCCTATCATTGGCCATTAGTTAACCAACCAACCAACCGACCCACCCACCCACCCAACCAACCCAAGCAACCCAAGCAACCACCGCACAGACCGTGGTCCAGGACCGCGGTGCCTTCCTGGCCATGCTGCGTGGTGCACAGGGCCTGACGGTGAGGCTTCAGAGGTCCGCCGGCAGCTGCCAGGGGAAGCGAAGAGTGGTGAAGTGACATGGCGAGGGCCAAGCAGTGAACCCACCCACTAATAGTAGGGATAAACAATAGTTAACATAGAGGATATATATATATCAACTATAGCAGCTGGTTATTGGTTAATCAGTTAACAATGATACAATAATAGTAGGGATAGTTGATAGTTTATAGTAGCGAATCATGGTTAATGATTGGGGATGATAAGCAACAATACTGGTTGGTGATATGCCAATAGCTGGTTAATGGTTAGTAATAGGGGATGATAACTAGCAATTATAGGGGATCTATACCAACTATATATGGCTATGGGTCGATATTAATCGACCAACTAATCGACTAGTAGTGGGGGAAAATAAAGAACAACAATGGTAAAACAATGGGTAATGGTGGGGGAACCAGGGGTACAGGGTGAACTGACCCACAGCCACATGGTGAACCATTCTGCATGACATTTACTAACCCAACGTTGACGAGTAGTTGACCAGTGATTATCAATGGTGACTTAGATTGTCTAAGGGTTCACGGGTTCATTAACCAATAGTTAGCTGATAGTTTACTAATCCTTGACAACACCAATAGCTTCGCAGGGGATGATGTCGAATTGGTGATTTATGTTGGTTACAGTAGAACTGCTGGTCTACTAAAGAATCGTTGGTGGACCATTGGTTTTATGGGTAACAGGAGCTGAGTGTTGAGCCATTTTTGAATTGGTCACAGATGGCATCCCGATTGGCGCGCGTTGTCAACCACTATTGGCCATCATAAATCAACCACTCGCAGCTATTGGGCATTTCAGTACCTGACTCATTATGAACCGTAGCTTGTGAATGAGATCAGAAAGTAGTTTTTAGGGGCAAGCAAAATTTATTCATTGAGGCATCTCCATTCATTGCTAGGATAGCTTGCAAAAATCACCTGTTGTTCGAGAAACTGAGCTATCTCTACTATTGTTGGTTGCCCCCCCCTGCTATACCGTTATCGACCACCAAGGGCCGTTGTCAATTAATCTGAATCACTATTGCCCGTTGTTAGTGATGATTCAAGACATGATTTATGATCATATTCTTGTCATGATTAATCATAGTATTGACAACGGACCATTTTGAATGTTACTCATTCATCGTTGTTGTATGATATGAGCTATCATAGTTTTGTATCAACAATCATTACTAATCCTCATCAATTCAGCTCATCCCCAACACCTTCCGCTCTGAACCCTCACGTGCCCAGGTTTCAGGGTGCAGTTGGATGGAAGCTGCAGCTGAACAGCCCGAAGCTTAGGAAGTGGCAGTGGTACCAGCTGCACAGCTTGTGAAACCGCTGCGAACTGGTCATGCATTCAGGAACCGCTAGGAATGTACGAAGAAACGGCATGTATAGAAAGGAGTGACTTTAGATTGCTGTAATCCTTGGCAGTCGATGATTTAGTTTTCACGTCTAGCTCTAAGCTGCAGTTGTTGTGAGGCCAGCGTAGCGTCAGCCTGTAGCTGTTTGCAATCTCATGAAAGTCATGCAGTCCTCCAGCAGTTGTCCAAGTGAATCCCATGGTAGCCACCAGTGGTCACTGTAACCTCGAAGCCCCATTAGGCCAGAAAGAGAAGCAGTGGCAGCAGGACAGTACTGGGTCAACATGCGAACAGCACCCCTCGAAACTATCCACCGCACGGAGCCAGTGGATTTCCACTACAGCTGTCTCATTCATCATCACTTTTTTGGTATAGAGCGGTTTTTTGGACCATTTATCATCACTTTCTTTGTTGGTTGAGACTAAGTGGTTCTCATTCATCATCAATACTTGGATGTGCATCCCCACTTAGTGGCAACTACCACATGCTTATAGCGGGACCTATAACCTTTGAGTCCGGCCTTTGCCCAGCAGGTCTTCCCATTTGGTCGGTCTCTTTGGTGTCACGACGAGCAATCACTGATGCGTATGGAAACTTGTTATTGCTGCACACCGAACTCCCCGAACTGATGAGGTTTAGTTGATGGCTATTGAAGGATTGGTAGTTTGCAGTTGCTTCTTGCTGTGTAAATGATGAGATACAAGCAGCACTCACCTTCATTGCGTTGTGAGCCAGCAGCAATGATCGTAAACAGCTACTCAAGAAGCTGAACAAAGCAAGATGCCGACATGTTGCGCCTTGGAGTGATTGGGAGGCTTGTTCGCTTCTTGGTGTGACTCTTATAATATAAACCCTGATATGATGACTTGCTATCTCATTGGTCGCCTGTAGTGATTACCGAAAGCTTCTTGAGGACTTGTGTCAAGGTTTATCGGAATGTATTTGGCTTTTGACGTTCTGCGTGAGCAACAAGACGTGATACGGTGCGTACACTGAGAAGTGGTCTAGAAGTTTCCAGCAAGTTTGGACAATACGAAGTGTTTTTACGCGCAGATTTTTCTTAAAACAAGATGCTGCTTCTGGTGCTGCTTCGGTGGACACTTCTGTGGACACGGGTATTACTTACATCATTCTCCTTGTCGTTCTGCGTCTTTGCAGGTGTCAAAGTAGGTACTGTAAGAGAGAGAAATGGAAACTCGGGGGGTTGTGCCAGGTTTTTGTGTCACCTGATGCCAAAGCTGTTGCTGATTGTTTCCAACCCAGTGACTTTGCAGTTGCTTCTTGCTGTGTAAATGATGAGATACAAGCAGCACTCACCTTCATTGCGTTGTGAGCCAGCAGCAATGATCGTATAAAGCTACTCAAGAAGCTGAACACAGCAAGATGCCGACATGTTGCGCCTTGGAGTGATTGGGAGGCTTGTTCGCTTCTTGGTGTGTGTTGGACTTATATAAACACTGATATGATGACTTGCTATCTCATTGGTCGCCTGTAGTGATTACCGAAAGCTTCTTGAGGACTTGTGTCAAGGTTTATCGGAATGTATTTGGCTTTTGACGTTCTGCGTGAGCAACAATACGTGATACACTTCGTGCACAGTGAAGTGGTTTAGAAGTTTCCAGCAAGTTCGGACGATAGCCAAGTGATTTTGCAGAGGTTGTTCTTAAAACAAGATGCTGCTTCTGGTGCTGCTTCGGTGGACACTTCTGTGGACACGGGTATTACTTACATCATTCTCCTTGTCGTTCTGCGTCTTTGCAGGTGTCAAAGTAGGTACTGTAAGAGAGAGAAATGGAAACTCGGGGGGTTGTGCCCGGTTTTTGTGTCACCTGATGCCAAAGCTGTTGCTGATTGTTTCCAACCTAGTGACTTTGCAGTTGCTTCTTGCTGTGTAAATGATGAGATACAAGCAGCACTCACCTTCATTGCGTTGTGAGCCAGCAGCAATGATCGTATAAAGCTACTCAAGAAGCTGAACACAGCAAGATGCCGACATGTTGCGCCTTGGAGTGATTGGGAGGCTTGTTTTCTTCTTGGTGTGAGTCTTGATTATATAAACCCTGATATGATGACTTGCTATCTCATTGGTCGCCTGTAGTGATTACCGAAAGCTTCTTCAGGACTTGTGTCAAGGTTTATCGGAATGTATTTGGCTTTTGACGTTCTGCGTGAGCAACAATACGTGATACACTTCGTGCACAGTGAAGTGGTTTAGAAGTTTCCAGCAAGTTCGGACGATAGCCAAGTGATTTTGCAGAGGTTGTTCTTAAAACAAGATGCTGCTTCTGGTGCTGCTTCGGTGGACACTTCTGTGGACACGGGTATTACTTACATCATTCTCCTTGTCGTTCTGCGTCTTTGCAGGTGTCAAAGTAGGTACTGTAAGAGAGAGAAATGGAAACTCGGGGGGTTGTGCCCGGTTTTTGTGTCACCTGATGCCAAAGCTGTTACTGATTGTTTCCAACCTAGTGACTTTGCAGTTGCTTCTTGCTGTGTAAATGATGAGATACAAGCAGCACTCACCTTCATTGCGTTGTGAGCCAGCAGCAATGATCGTAAACAGCTACTCAAGAAGCTGAACACAGCAAGATGCCGACATGTTGCGCCTTGGAGTGATTGGGAGGCTTGTTCGGTTTTTGCGGCGTGTTGGCAAGAGCTATACCACGTGATCTTGTACGAATGTGTGACTTTTAAAATCCTGGTATGATAGCTTGCCACATCCAGCAGCCTACGGACTTTTTGTGACAGAGTGTCAGGACTTTGCATTGCGAGGGACGCAAGAAGAGGACTGTGCTTGGCACTATCATTTGACCCAAGCTGAACTATCATCTGGCTCCCATTGTTCACATATCCTTTTCCGACTACAAGTAAATCATGGTCTTGGTATTACATTATTACAAAATGTCCAACAATCACCATACGTATAGAAAATCTTATTAGCAATCTCGTAACCTGTAGTTGTTGGTGAAACCGGACCAGTCACCTGCCAGGTAAGTACCGGAAGGGGTGACCTGGAACCTGGAGTTGTACCAGCTTGTTGCGTAGCGGCGTAGCCCTGTCATTCTGTTGTTGCTTCCTAATCCCTATCACAGGTGTTTTCGAAGCATAAGATTTACCCTCGCGAATCGGCAGCTTCTTAGGAGTCAGTCAACGACCCAATCCCATTTCGTCACCCTTTTCACGATGTTCACTGAATACTTTTAAGAAGCCAGGTTGGTATCCATGGCAATGCTGATGCTAATTGTATCATGGTAGCTCCCAGATCTGAAGATATGTTGGAGAATCAACCCATTTTCGTGCTGTCCATTCTGAGACTACACGCAGGTTGGAGCCCAATTGTTCTTTCGGTGTCAGCAAGGGATGGATTTTCTGATGTCCGCAGCATATGCTCAGACTTTCATGGAGGAATTTCGAATGTGCCAGCAGCAGCAGCGACCCATCAGTGATCCAAGTGAGGACAAATGAGCATGCTCCAGGAACCGCAATCAACAGATCTATAGGCACCAGCAGCAATGACACCAAGCTAATGTGATGGCTGACAGGCAACAAAAACAGGGCTGACTTTTCTCTTCGCATTTCTCTCTGTTTAGTTTGCTCACCGATTGAACTTGGCGATGGCTCAGAAACCCGGACTGAAAGCATGGACCTGTTCCAAATTGCTCCATGGTATATCTTTATGGTAGTATCTTTATGGCAGTAACTCACAAACCAAACTGCTGCCAGTTGTTTGGTGGTCCAGTGGCCAACCTTGATTATCCTGGTTGATCAATGTCAACCATCGAGAAGCTTCATGTTAACATGGTAGCAGTTTTGACAACTTGATCGCAATCAATTATGATAATAGTGCAGAAACTGTTTGATCTGTTGATTGATAGATCCTGCACTTGCTGATTTGGGGAATGCCAGCGCTGCCAATCTAAAAAGGTTCCATCAACCAACATCATGAACCATCAAGCTACCACTAGCCATCACTAGCCACTTGCCTTGGTAGCCCCCCTCTATCACGAGCCACTAACCACCTCGGTAGCTACGAGGCTCGATCGATCGTTCCACACTAAGGAAAGGGACCCTGAAGAAGTTCTTTGCCGAGAAGGGCATAGGTTTCTTGGATGGTCAAAGCTGTAGCTCTGACTTCTCTGAGAATGGTGCCGCCACAACGCAGTGGCAACACCAGCTGTGATAGAGACCGTAACAATGAGAATGTCAACCAACTGCAAGAGTGGGGGCTTCAGGCAACGACTAAGCCCACCAAATCAAGCTGGTTTTGTTGCAGAATAGGCGAATAGGTATGTTCTGTGATAGGGTGTTAGGTGTGACCACATGAACTTCAACTGGTTGGACATGTCGCCGCGCAGTGGCTGCAGCGGGAGAGTAGTTTCAGTGTAGGCTCTCGTGGGGTGGTGCCTACATTTGGGCAAGAGCGTATGGTAGAACTTGGGGGGTCAAATGATTTAAAACATGCCACTGAAGCCATGTTGGCAAAGAATTGGTGTCACTGGTGTGCGATGTGAAGTCCAAACAAGACCTTGATTTCTGTGCTATGCGTGTTTTTCTGTAGAGTTTGTCCAGAACAATGCTTGCCGAGGTTATATTGCACCAGATGATGGCACCGAAGATGTCTTTATTCACTTTCAGGCTGTGCTCAACGGAGGCTCGGGCAGCAGAAACGGGGCACTGTTGTGTTGTTTCCGAAGCTTCCGCAGTGAAAAGAGGATGGGTGAAAACGAAGATGGACTCGAAATAGCAACTGATTCGCAGCATCATCATGATGAACAAGAAACGATTCGTAGAATGCATACGGTTGTGAATTCTATATGTACATAAATCAATAAAGATATACAATTGAAACACATATACAAATGTATCAATTGATGTATCAATTGATGTATCAATTGCTGTATCTAAGTTCATAGCAAGCCTGGCTGTCCCGGTGCGCGCGTGAAAACCATGAAGCCGTGGCGGATTCTGTGCGCTCGCGCAGGCGAGGCAGACATGGTGCCTGGAACCAAGCTGAGCTACGACCTGGAGATCAACGAGCGAAACGGGAAGACCAAGGTGGGGCCCAGTGGGGTGGTCGTGGGAGTCCCAGGCTGGTGCACCAGCTGCAAGTCTTCAGGGCTACGGTTGTGGCGGAAAGGATGGGTGGATCTGCTGATGGGGAACAACCATTGGTGTGATTGGGTAGATACTCCTAACAGTTGTGACGGGCCAAATCAATCGTTAAACCCTATGATTGACCGTTGTTACACCTAACATTCACCATGACGAAGTACTATCTTTGACAGCTGTCCCACCAACCATTCACAGGAATCTCTATTGTGCAAGGGCCCAGGGATCTCTCTCTGCAAGGCGGTCCGTGTGACGATCGAATCCCCTGGCGATCCCAGCAGCTCATTCAAGGGCGGCGGCGGCGGTGGGAAAGGAGGCCCCCGCTGCTGTGGGGTCACGGGTGTGGTGCTGTGTGCCGCTGGTGTTTCGATGTGTTGAGTGATTTGATGATGGGACTTCGCCCAGAAACCCAGCGATGTCCCACTATCGCCTACCGTTGGTCGTCCCATGCCGCCTGCAGGTTATGGAAAGGCTCCTGGAGGTCACCCCGGGGATGGGGCCCTGCGGTCGTCACCTTGGCACTTGCGGCCTGTTGGACATGGGCTGATGACTTTGGAAGTTGATAGGTATAGAATGCCTCTTGATGAGTCACTGGCTCGAAATGGTTCAGAGCTTGATAGTGCAGTGCGATGGTCTTGTTGAGTCACCACTCATCAGCCGATCTTTGGCCTTTGGTATCTGCACTTCAGCCACTGAACCATTGTTTGGGGCTAGATTTTTCTTCGGGGCATGGCACAATATGATCTCTCATAGTGGTCCGGATTTGTTTTGCGGCAAGTCAAGCGTCTAGCTTTGAGCCATAGACTGAGGTGAAGAACCGGTGTTTTGACCCCTTTTTGGTAAGGGAGATAAGATATCCATAGCTGAACCATAGCTTAACCGCATCTGAAGGGCTTGGCCCTGGCCATGGATACCAACACGAGGCAAGAGAGGTCACGGTGCTGGTCCCTATGGACAACCGAATTCTGCCTTCGGCGGCTTCTTGCCTGTCGTCTTCGAGCGCTTGTGGGTTACGCCCACTGTGGAGGACTCTGCTATGTTGGTTATCGGTGTAGGGCTTTTGCTATTTTTTTGGCTGGTTTTCGGAGGTGTATGGGGCCCTTACTTGGCGGCTGAACCAACCCTAATGGTAAACCACCATGATTGGGCTTTGCACATGATCAGGTCCGCGCAAACAATGATTCTATGACGTGGGTCTAACTCCAAGATTTGGAGGACCAACTGATTTCCTGGGGAATAACAACCAATACAATACGTGATGACTCATGACTCTGAAACGAGGCATCCAATGATGGTTGATCATTGGAAAAAGGAAACAGCTGGGGAAAAGCAAACATCGAAAGCAATAGTGGTATAGCTTGGTTGTTTTTGGTTGCCTGCTTTGCCTACCTACTGCTTGGTTGACTATTGTAGATGGTTGGCCCGGCAATCCAACATGGCTGGCAATTTGGAGTAAATCATGCCTTTTAGTCGCCATGGCTGGTATCTCGAAGCGTCGCCGTGTTGAATCGTCAGACGCAATGATGCAACCAACCAACCTGCCAATCAACCAATCCACCCTTAGCAGCTATTGCTAACCAGCCAATCAACCAACCAATCAACCAACCAATCAACCAACCAACCAATCAACCAACCAATCAACCAATCAACCAACCAATCAACCAACCAATCAACCAACCAATCCACAATATTTTTCTATTCTTAAATCATCGCATAAGATAACCACCTAACCATTGCCCAACCACCACTTAGGAGCATCATCTAACCATTTCAGCATCCAGGCTGTACCATGTCTCACCAAGGCGGGGGCCTGGCCAACCTGGCGGCGAACTACGACCTGGGCGCTGCCTACTGGGCCTCCCTCTATCAACAAGCCACGCAGGCGGCTGGTGGTGGGTGATTGCGTTGATTTTTCCATCATTTTCTACTTTTTTGGTGGTTGGATGTGGTTGGATGTGGTTGGATGGTCATTGCAAACGACTCATCTACTGCACATGCTGATGCCTTGTGATGGCCTGACCGTACTTTCAGTAAAGGAAGCATCGCAGCATCACGCACTTTCACGTTCGCGGCTTTGGGTGACACTGCAGCGGATCTCTGTGTTGATGCAACCAAGACATCGTTTGTCCCCGAACCAAATCATAGGATTAAAACCATGCAGGTACAGGTTCATTACCGACCATCCAAAATGTGGCTGGGTTCAACAGGGGTACAAGTTACCCACACGCCAATTAGCAGCGTAAGCTCGCAGGACATCTGCATGCCCTTTCAGCAGGTTGACAAACTGAGCCTCAAAACGGATTTTGTTGGGATCTGACTTTTTACTACATGAATTGTTGTTACTATGGTTAGTATCATCATTTACTATAGTCTATAGTTAGATATAGTCAGTATATGTTAGTTGTTGCTATAGTTAGTATATGTTGGTATCATGAATTGTTGTTACTATATTTGGTATCAACTATAGTCAGTTTTACTATTCACTATAGTTAGTATATCTTAGTTGTTACTATATATATATACATACATACATATATATATATATCTATATATAATATGTTAGCTGTTGCTATAATGCATAGTTGTTACCATAGTTAGCTATATTAGTATAATTAGTGTCCTTGTTGATTTGATCTCGTGACAGCCTTCTTATTGGGCGATGGTCGCCTTAACCCAAAGACTCCGATGGTTGCCACTGGTACTCCACGATGGGCGCAGGGGAGTGCAGGCGCTGCGGGTGTTGGGATGGCGGCTGGAGGTGTGGACCCAACTGGTGCTTTGTAGTTTTATGAGTTGTACACATTATTAGCATTATTGCTATTATTGTTATCATTCTTGCTGTCACTCTTGTTGTTAGTAGTTGTTGTTGCATGATTATTATTTTATTATCATCATCATTGTTACTACCATTATTGTTTTAGTTATTGCATTTCTATTGTTATTCTTATTATTAATCGTTGCGAGGCTCGTAAACAGAAGGTAGCTGCGAATCATTATTCATGACGAGGGAATTGCGCTCAGCACTTCCCAAGCCAACCACTGATTGATCCGCCGTTGAGTAACTGGGTTCAACCGTCGATGCTTTACGGGGGCTCAATAAAGTCCGGATTGAAAGCTGCGATCCCCGAACCAAAATGTCGTGAAGCCAATCCAAGGGGTCCCACAATTTTACGAACAAACCGACAAAATTATCCTTTTTCTTCCAGCCAACGAGGCAGGAACGTGGCAGGAACGTGATTGAGATTGTTTGGGTCTAAAGGGTAGCTATTTCTATCCAAGGAACTTTTCGGAGCTTCGAGGTGGTTCACCAAGTTCGGTGGGGACGACCAGGTGGTAGTGATCTGAGGCAAACTCAGCTGGTGATCTGACAGGTTTAGCAGCTGGATCCTCCGTAAAGTTTTCATCATCAGAACAGACGAAAACCGCTGAATTCAGTGGCTTCTACAAACCCTGTTGCTACTAGGGCTTTAACAAAGCTACGTAGCAGGAGTCCAAGACATCGGCTGTAGGGTTTCGGTTCTCACAGGTGCTTGTTGATTGAATCAGCGGATTATTTGAAGAGGTCAAGTGGGCCATTTCGCTACAGCTTTCCGAATCTGCTGTTATCATGTCACGGCCCTCAGCGAAGAGATACCCCATGGACGATTTGAAGAGGTCAAGTGGATCATTTGGACAAACCCCAAGGTAGGTATTAAAACAAACAACCGATCAACTGGAAGTAAATTATTCGACAGTATGACCGTATGATCCAATCTGGTTGGTCATTGCTACTACCTCCATCGTTCGTATCGATTAATCGTCATCAATTATCATATCACTACTATTGTTGGAGTTGGTTCCTCACATTGTTAATCATCATCTTTGAATACAAGCCGCTGTGTGCCATTATATGACCAAGCCGATCGACCGAGTGCACAACAGGTGGTGATAGCTGGGGTGCAGGGGGGCTCCTCTGCTGCAAGAAGCTGTTCGGTGATGCATTGCCATGAAAATGATCGATGGATGGTAGATGGTAGATGTTGGAAAATAACGATTGATGGATAGTTGATGGCGGAGTGGCAGATAGTTGAAGTTGATAGTTGATAGGTGCTGATTGATGATGATGATGATGATGATGATGATGATGATGATGATGATGGTGATGACGATGGCGATGATGACGATGATGATGATGATGATGATGAGGATGAGGATGAGGATGACGATGACGATGACGATGGCGATGATGATGGCGATGATGATGGTGATGGTGATGGTGATGCCTGTGGCCAACGTTGATTCATAGCTTGTGACCCCCAGCAACTGTCGTTGGACCCAGATGTGTTGGTGTCCTCGTCATAGTGGGATGTGGCACCCAGGTCTGACCCATCCTGGGGCGGATATGGAAAGGGTGGCTTCTGACAGCTCTGTGCCCTGTGAGTCCTCCCCGTTTGCCAGAGCAACTGCTGTTTCAAATGAGTTGTGTGTGTGTGTGTAGCAGGAGAGAAGGACACATTTTTCGTGGTGAACCATCATGTTATAGCTCTTCTACCGGTGTAGATCTACCAATATGTGGCATATGATGGTGAATATCCAGAGTCACCAGTTGAAGTGGATTCTCTTGATTGGGGCACTGTCCTAACAACTCTGTCATTGCGATTTGGGATGAAGTAACTGGATGACGCATCGAAGGCACCAAGTTGAGGTGACGATAAGATAGCTGGTGCCGTCTTGAAAACACAGATCTATCGAGCAACAAAAGAAAGTTTGGCTAATAGTTGATGGCTTGTAATGACGTATCGTTCATGAATCATGCTTAGTGGATGATGATTGGCCATTGACGACTAGTAAATGCTGGTAATGGATGATGATCTGATGCCTCATAGTTGCGCAATCATCAAATCTCTGGTTTTTGGGGGAGGCTCTAGGCCCGCCCACAAGTCCGACGCGCGGCAGCGATCCGCGGCGCGTCCTGTCGCTATGATTCAGATAGCTGCGGCCGGTGATTGTCAGCAATCTTTGGGTGAAAATCTCCTTCCCATGGTTCGCTTCACAGAGCCACATCTCTTCAGCAAAGAATCAGCGTGTTAGGTTAGACATCCAACGGAACTCAAAGCTCATATCTAACTCAAAGCTTTGAAGCCGGGCTTGAGCTGGAGCTCGAGCGCGGAATATTCTTAGCAACAGTTCCAGGGCAAAAAGTTGTTCAGCAGTGGAGTTTCGCGCAGGGTGTCGTTGGGATGAATAGATCAACACAGTACCCGTTGGCTATGCGGCAGCCCGCTTGACTGTGATTCTTTTTTGGTAAGTATTGTTATTGTTGTTATTGTTGTCGGTCTGTCGAACTATCACAGTAGGCCAAATCAAAACTGGTTAATGTTATCGGTCAAATTTTTGTATTTTTTGTTGTGATTCTCAATCAATACTGGTATTGTTAATAGATACTAGGGTTATTGTTATTGTGTTTCAATCTTAGTATTGTCATCAAAGTATCTGGTTTTGTTGATCCGTGGAGGGGTCAAATCACCCATTGTGTTCCATCGAAAATTCCAGCTTCCTCTTTCCTGCATTTTTTTGTCACGTGAACAGGAGTTTTGGCCCAGAGGCATTACCACTTTGGTAAGACATGTCTACTAGACAGATACATATATCTATATATCCATTGCCTGTTATAAATGTGCAAATATGATGTAGATGGAAATGTGAGTTCAAAACACACATACAATTGAAAATAATTACTGAATGCATGCCCCACATGTTGTACATATATTTATCTACACATGAATACTAAAGACGTCAATATGTATATATGTAGATATATTTTTATATATACATAAAGAATAGATAAATACAAAAGTAAATACATACGTACATACATACATACATACATACATACATACATACATACATACATACATACATACATCAGACAGACAGACAGACAGACAGACAGACAGACAGACAGACAGGCAGGCAGACAGACAGACTGACAGACATACATACGTACATACGTACATACGTACATACGTACATACGTACATACGTACATACGTACATACGTACATAGGTACATACGTACACGTAAATGCATGCATGTCTGTATAATCCACGGGATTGGTAGTCCTTGATGGCTCCGTATTGCCTCGCCAAACCGCAGGAGATTCGGATCCCGCTCTCGTCGATGTGGCCCACCTGGCGTGGTCGAGTGGTGGGCGGTCGCCAGCCCCAGCTCATCGGATGTCGGAGTGAACAGATACAATTGATATGCATATACCATGTATAAACAGATATGTATAGATGTAATATACAGATGTATAGATGTACACGTAGCTGCTGGCACGCAGCTTTCTTTCCAAACTTCCCCAACGAAACGACCTTTTGGAGTCCGCAGCTTCTTCTCGTCTTTACGAACCAGCTCGTGGCTCGAAACCAGGATCAAGAGCTGCAATCCACGACGTTTTGAATTCGAAGAATCACGGATGGTTGATAGTCGTTTATGATGGTTGGTGGTTTATGATGCTTAATGGCGTTTGGTGCTGCTTAGTGGTGGTTAATGGTGGTAAATGGTTGATACTGGTGGTGAATTGATAGCAAATCTGGGATCAGTAGGTTGATGTGAATAAACGCCCTGACCTAAGAAATCAACCTTCTAAGTTTCTGTCCATCCCAGATGCCATAGCTGCACAGCTTGAGCGACTGGCCACAGACTACAAAAAGCCGCCAGGTCAGTTATCACAGGCCAATTGTCATGGTCACTTATCACAGGCCATGTCACTTATCATAGGAACAACAGCAATTCGCAGTATCTGTCGACATTGACTCGTTTGATCGACCGATTTCGGGTCACACAGAGGTCGCATCCACAGCGGCGCCATGGCGGTGGACACGCAAGTGATGCCCAAAGCTATGGAGGCAATCCATCCATCGAAGGGTTGGTGGCGTCGTTTCACAGTATCAAACCTATCAGCTGTGGCACTTCTCAAGCACTTGGGGTTGGCCATTTGGGTTTCCCCTTGGGGTTCCCCTGCTGGGGGTCCCCCTAGGGCCTGGGGGTCTCCCTTGGGGGTTCCCTGTTGGGGTCCCCGGATCCCCTTGGGCCGCTCCTGTCCGCAGGTGGCCTCCGCGGGTCGCGGCGAGTTCAGCTGCGCGGCCTGCGGCGAGTTCTTCGCCACGGCCGCGGAGCTGCGAGCGCACTGCAAGTCCGAGCGCCACGTGTCGCGCGGCGGCCATGGGATGCCGCTAGGGATGCCGCTAGGGATGGCGCTAGGGCGGATGCCCAGGGCTGGGATGGCGCTAGGGCTGTGGGATGACAGGGCTGAAAAATGTGAACTGGAGCAACTCTGGTTGATGGTCATGGTAAATCTTGACTATGACTATGGTTGGTGATTGGAATGTATAGTGGTTGATTATGGTTATAGTCAATTGGAGTGAATTCACGGGGGCTTAATCATGACGGTCAATAGTGGTCAAATCTGACTTTTTTTTCTTTCTCTCTCTATAATGTATCACCAATTTCGAATTAATGAGACAAAAGCCAAGGATAACGCTTCTGGAAGCTTCATAGTTAAGGTGATTATGAAGCACTGTACATGGTCTCCCCACTGTCTCCCAGACTCTGACCTTCACTTCGGCTTCGAGGTACAACATGAAGCGCCAGCTGTCAAATCTGAAGCCCATCTCACAGGACGTGAGTGGATGAGAGCGGCTGATCTGGGCTTCCCCAAGCGCTTCCCGAGGCACTTCCCCAAGGGCCCCGGGCTTCCCTAAGGCTTTCCCTCAGGGCTTCCCCCTCGGTCAGGAGGCTTGGGAGCGAAAGCTGCGGGAACGCGAGGGCCAAGAGAACACCAAGGGCACCGCACACCTCAAAGCGGGCAAGGCACCACATGGGAAAGCGGGAGCAGATTTTTGCGTCCAGGTTTTGTTTTCCTCCAAAATGATGATGTTTTTGCTGCAAAAGTTTTTAGTGCTTCAGGCTTCAGGTGCGAATGCGAGAAGGAACAAATGAGCAGAGAGCTTTTCGGAGTCCTTCTTGTTTCGTTAGCGGTGGATCCTCATCTCGTTGTTCGCCCAGGCACAACAGTCCCGAAAGGGGGAAGGAGGTGCGGATCACTGTTGGGACCGGTAGTGAAGCTGGAGGTTGGTGCACAACACCAACGGTACCAAGGGTGAAGAGGACGCAGCAGCAGCTGTTTCCATGAACAATGACTTATGCTGGTAGGACATAACCAGCAACATCAGACCAGATACAACTGATCAAGTTCTCATTATTTGATTGATAGTCATGTGATGACTCATGCCAGCAATAGAACGGGTACCAAGAATCTCAACTGCGAATGCCTTTTGGTTACCCACTGGCTGGTGCTTGCTCATTTCTGTTTCTACCTGAGCTGCTGTTGGTTATAGCCACAGTTAGAGATCCCTCATGGGTCCCATGGGTCTGCTTTTATGGCGCCGTAGTTGCCCTTTGAAGTCTCGGTCGATTTGAAGTTTGAAAAACAAATGGCTGCCGACCTGTGGTGGTTTTATCTAACCAGGGGACCCACAAGTTATGGTTTTGAGGAACCACCATATGCAGAAGTGGGGTGGAAAATCTTTGTCACTCCACTATGTCTATGATGTCTTCGGCCCTTTGGAGTTGGATGAGAGAAGATCCAGGTTGCTAGAAATGTCGGTGGCATACAGTGAGGGGCTCCTAGCAGTTGCAACCCGACTTAGAATCATTGCAGCCAGGGACCACTTAACGAATCTTATGGCCAGGGTATATCTGGTAGGGCCCCCTCATGGTAGACTAAATCAATCTTTCTTTATCTTCACAGCAGCAGTTGATTTCTGTGTCCTGAACAACTTCGCGGGTCGATTTTCTCTAGGTGATAGCTGGTTTCGCAACAAGCTTGGGAATGGTGACCGCAAGTCATGATTCACTGACAAGATTGTCATGTATGAACATACCCATACATTGAAATATTACTGCATATATTATTTGCATTACAAACACATTTACAATCATTTACATATATATATATATACATACACGTACACATACATATTCCTGCACATATCATGATATGGGTACCTGATGTACGTGTATGATGATGTACCCGAAGAATCCAGTTGCAACCAGCAGCTTGGGCACCGATCCACGACACCGAGGCGGCTATGGAGAAGCCAAAGAGGAGGAAGCAGTGCCTGGGTGCAGCGGTGGGGGGCCATGTTGAGATCAAGCCGTGATTTGGAGCATGAGGAAAACGAGTTGATTGCGAGTTGATGTCTACTGTGAGTTGTTTGATGTCGTGTTTGATCGGTGATGATAATGATGGTGGTGGTGGTGGTGGTGGTGGTTCTTCTTTATGATGTACCACTGGGAGGCGCCTACTTGCTGGGGTCTTCCAGGGTCGCTTACGGTTCTCAACCAACCGTCATCTATCGCCCATTGTTGACACTCATTCGCTGTCGCTCTCCACCAAGTCTTTTGAAGCATGGACAATAACTATAATAATTGACCATTACTCGCTTCTGTTTTGCCACTATTCTTCAGCATTTATTGACGTGATACCTCTATCCGATAAATCGAATTGCTAATCATCACTCATTCATCAATTACGAATGAACAACATTGACCAGTATCAACCGTTGTTCCGTAGATTCACCAATGGTGCCATCCTCTGGTGCCTTTCGCTCGCCTCAAGCGCTTCGCTTGGCCGAGGCAGCGCCCGAGGCGATGGTGTTCTCCCCTCGCCGTTGCCTCTTCGACAAACAGCGCTTCAGCAGCGTGGAGAAAAATCTGCAGCACATGAGCCTTGGCGAAGCAGCGAAGCAGCGAAGCAGCTGTTCCAATGGTTGATTTAGTGGCCTGTAAATGGTTCATTTGTGTTAATTTGTGGCCTGTAACTACTGGTTAAACATGCTTAAACGATGGCTTAATGAATGGTTAACAATGGCTAGTTGCTGATTAACTAATGGTGGCTTACATACGATCGGTGATGAAGCCTTTCGGGTTGGATTTGAGTTGGTACCGTTGATTTTCTGGAGCAGTAACCAGTAACAAGCTGAAAGTACAAGGGGGAAAGCACAGATATTGCTTGTGAGAGTTGAAGCCAAAGGTCTACCAGCATTGACGGCAACATGGCTAGTTTTTTCATCAATCATACGGGTTGGCAGATATCAACACAATCATCAAACCAAAATCCAAAGCTCAACGCCATCCGGAATTGAAACAAACCACAAAAAGTACCTCATTTGCAGGCTGCTCAATTGGAGAGAATTGGAGAGAGTACAATCTCTTGCTATTTGCCTTGCTGAAGGTGCAATGTCAGCATTTCAGAGTCTCTTGTGGACAAGAAATCTTATTGAAGATGTTCATGACTGTGAGTGCCCCTCAACCATCCAGATGACACTGGTTTGTACTGAAAGATGCATTTTCTATTGGATTCCATCAGGCAGTTGTACTACCGGTTTACAACAGCGGTTGTGGCAAAGCAGACCATAGACCACACAAACACAGTGCAAAGGACACATTCCCTTACCTATCAGCAACACTCAATTTGGCTTTCGATAGTGCTTGCACGATTTTGGCGTCTCCCAGCGTTGGGTTTTCTTTCAGAGTGAAAGGCCTAGTTTCAATTGAACATTAACGAGGTGAATCTGTGTTCCATATGGAGCACCGGTCAGGTGTTGCATGAAGCATGGTTCACTGGAACTCGACGAGCGTTCTACCAAAATTCTAATTTTGCCATGACATGTGCGCCTATACCCAGCTATGTAAAGCAAAGTCACCATGTTGAACATGTGAGAATCAGCTCCAATTCGTGGACCTTCGACTTCAAGGTTATTGATATTGATATACACATCCAGATTTAGATACATACGGACGCATATCATGGCAATATGCATAAGATGTGAAACAATTCAATGGATACAGACAGAATTGGCTCAAAACCAGCCTTGGTTTGACAACCAGCTCAAGTTTCGTGCGGCAAGGTGGAAGACCTACAGTTTCTTTGTGCCGGACAAGGAGTACTGCACCAATGTGGAGGGTTTGTTGGAACATCTTTGGACCAAGTGCCTCGGGAGCACAGGACACAGCAGACCTAAGAAATGAACTTTGAAGCAACCCACAGCTTTGAGCAACGCAAGGCCAAGTGCTTCACAGCGGCGTTTCCATCTTGGGGGAGTGAAAACTGGAAGAAAAAGATAGCTGGTTGGATCTGGCTGGTGCCAATTCTGATGAGTATTTACGCAATGCTTATGCAATATTGCAATGATCATTGCACAATAGCATGGGATCTGCTCAACGAAGTCACTGGGTCGCATGGGCTCCGCGTTGCTTTCTTCATTTGCTGCGCGGCACTGCAGCGGAGGTGCACCAGCGATTTCAGCTGCCTGTTCTGCAACCGCCGATTTCCCGACGCAGCAAGCACGCGGAGACACATGCTGGAGCGAGGGTGAAGCAACCAGCTGTTTGGAAGCGAGCAGTGGTTCCACCAGTCGGGCTGTGGAACCCTCATCCCTTTGTGGATTTTGTTGGCCCTACAGGGATTCCTGTTGCTGGTCCCATTTTGTGTGGATGTTCATGGCAAAGAATCGCTTCAGCAACCATTGCAATTGTGGGTTGCAGCTTTCACAAGCCCGTTGTTGGTTGGTAAGACAGTTGTTACCGTATTGTTAATCCTAATTGTTGCTCTCTTTGGTCCCGAAACTATCCTTTTGCAGCCTGTTGGCCAGTGATTCGATTTTGAGGATCGCTTTTGTGATGGGGTTGGCTGGGATGCCCACTAGTTGAGGACAAGCCGTGGCAGTTGCCCACATAGCCACATAGGTGCTATGGTTGAACGGTTAAACGTTGCATCACATTCCCGCTACTCGATACCTCGTAGAATAAAGCTGGTATACACATTGCTGTGGTGTACTACCTATTTGCTACCTTTATATGCCGCCTATATGTCACACTCGCATGCTGCATATTGCAACATATTGCAACCGTCACACCCCAACCAACCACCACAAGTCCAAAGCAGGAGATCATGGCATGGGACGAGTGGGACCAGTGCACGCCCGCGAGGACAAAGGGCACACCAGGATTGGCACGGAAGCACGAACCCGTCGAGGAAATCTGGACGATTTGGGTTCGCAGGACCTGGGTGGAACTGGAACGACGGCGGCTTGGTGCGAAGATAAGCACGAATAGTTCTGGTACTTCATGGTATGTGAATGTACATTCTATATGTTACTCTTATTTATTCTTTGTATCGTAGTATATTAACGGGCATATTGTATTTTGCAGATGTTTTTGAACAAAATGATACCTCTGGAGGTTGTATCTCCTCAAAAAGGACGATTGACGATGATATATGAAGATAATATACGCGACCTATGATGACATATGATGATGGTTGGTGATGACTACAACCCACAAATGATTAAAGGAAGAATATTCAGACGGACACCCGGATTGAATCACTGCTTATACCCTGCAGTTCGGAGCGTAGATATTCCTGTCCACGAGTCCGGTGACCGAAATGTTGACTTGGCGCGGAGGACAACAACACTGGATCATTTTTGTCAGGCTTGCTTTCTCTCCATGATCTGTTGTCGGCACATGCTCCATAGCTGTTTCTTCAAAAAGTGCCAGGCTATGATTGAGGGTGGGCTAGGTAGTCTATTGGATGGTATCATCTACAATCCATGATCAAAAAGTATTACCGACAACTGGCAATAGATCAAGTCATTTTTTATCAGTCAAGCATGATAACTATCAATGCTATCGTGGTTTTCATAATTATCCAGCATTCACAGCCTGTTAATAGAAAATGACAAAATAAATTGTACCAATAGTTAAACAGATTCAATGACAATGGGTGAGAATGAAGCACAATTTGCAATGACATGAAATATCGATTACCAACCAACCTCTATTAGCAGCTTTATAGTAGTATTTCAGGATATGGATTTGTAACCACGGGTGACGAGAATCCTTCTTGAAATCGGTTGTAAATTGTAATGACAATGAAGAAGATTTGGTATTCCTTGTGTTCCCCTGGAACACCGTCCTTCTTTTTGTTGCTGGCGTCATCACGTTTCTGCAGTTTGTAGCCTTACTTTACTGTAGCTTTCTGAACGTTTTTGGATCTGTCAGACTTACTGCATCCCAAAATAAATGCATCAGCTGACTTCAAGCAAGAGACAAGATGGCTATACAGTAATGATCCAAAAGGCAACTCGTGTAACAAAAGACACGAGGGCCCATGTTAATCTGCGCGTTGCAGTGACTGACACTTGCAAGGGGAAAAGTTCAATGATTATATGCACGGATCCCCTGCGTGCAACCGAAACAAATTTAGAACCGCGCAGCAAACCAACAACAGGCACTTACTCTTGCAGATAGATCATGATCATTGGCACTGATTCTTGACGATGCAACTGGAATTAGTAGTTGGATGCTACTTCCGTGGGAGTTCACGTGTCCCCATTGGTCGCGGGTGAACGATCAAATATCAAGAACCCATTACTTCGTCCATGAATCGCATAGCCCCTTCGCCCGTCAGTTCATCAAACCAAGAACAAACCCATTGACCAAGCCATTGATCAAGCCATGAACGAAGCCCTTGATCAAGCCATAAGTTCATTCAGCAAGCCATTGATCAGTTCATCAACCCCTCAATCAACCAGCCATGGATTCATCAACCCCTACCGGCTACCCATTGATCAACCCCTCAGTCGCCATGAGTCGGCCGTGCCCTGCTTCCTGCTGCTCCCCTCCCCAGGAGCTGGAAGCTGAGCTGGAAGAGTTCTATGACTTCACCGGCTCCACGCGTGCCTTGGGGAGGGCTGGGGCTGGGGTGGTTTTGTGATGTTTGATGGTGGCTATTGATGCTTAAGCTATGGGGGTTGGTGGTGGTTCATGGTGGTTGATGGTAGTTGATGATAGGGGTTGATGATGTTGGTGGATGATGTCTGTGGTGGATGGTGGTTCATGATAGGAGGGTTGATCATGGTGGCTGATGATGCTTGTTGGTCAAGAAGTGCACTTTTAGCTAAACTTGAACATGAGTGATGGTTATCACTGTCTGTTGTCGCTGAAGATGATGAATGATGGCTGACATCCAGCAATGAGAAGATTGCAATGATAGGCAACAGCATCGGTGTGTGCTTGCTTCCTTTGTTGGGCAACAGCAACATGTACTTGATACAGTATGTGCTGCGACCGCATCAAGGCGGGTGCCCAAAGCCATAGGCCGTGGGATTCAAGTTTATTGGCAGCTTTGTTTGCTCGGAAATCGCCCACTAGTTTTGGGGGTACCGCTATTGATCAATAGCCTCACATGGTCTTTGACTTGATCAAGCAGCGGAAAGTTGTACTGACTGGTGAGCAGCTCACAATCGGACCACTCTATGTCTTTCTTTCCCTCCCTGTACATATGGAAATAAATAGATCAATACATCAATACTATGTCAGCTATGTCAGCTATACATGTCCATATTGGTGCTTATGACTGCTGGTTGTTGTCCACAACAGGATTTTTACAACAGGCATATCTGGTGGGGCAAAGATGCCTTTCATGTCTTCACCGCTTGGTGCGGAGCGCTCCATGGCCTAGGTGAGATCACAGAAAGAATCACCGATCCAGAGCAGCGGCTAGCGTGTGCTCGGCTGCGCTAGCGAGCTGCAGTTGAGCAAGCTAAACAACCGATGAATTTCCAAGCGAAAAAATATCATCACTAAAGCATGATCATTTCGCTTGGCATTTGATGATTCATTCTGTTGTCAAGAGAATTGCGGTGAAAGTCTTGAATGTGTTACTCCGCAAAGGGTGGCTAGTGGCTGGTACCTACTCCAAGCATTTCATAATGGGAGCCGTGAACAGATTCGTAGCAACCATGCCTGCGTATGACCAAAGGAATGCCATGCTGGTCGCTCATGGTTGGATATCTTCCACTTATAAGTTCGCCAGTTTTGACTTTTTTGTTTGAAAGCAGCTAGGGAAGGGCCAATGGTGTTGTGAGTTGTGTCTTCTGAGGTCCATCTTCCGCTTTTTCGATGAAGATCGTGATGGCTTTCTGTGCCATGAGGCCAGCTGCATGGAAGCGCAACAGGGGCACGGCTGTTTGATGAGTTCTGTTGCTTGGTCTCAGAGTAGACAGAATAGGAATGGTTATGATTCGAGGGTACAACTTGCATTTATGTGGGATCGTAGTGCCGCTTGGTGCTTGTCAGCATGATTTACTTTCAACAGCAACCATTGTTGATATCAATGAGTTATCATTCCTAACCATTCCTAACCACCATTCAAAATTATCGTCAACCACCAGCATCATGATCGTGACTCACAATAAGCGTAATATGATGAAGTAGCATACATCACTTCACCATGTTACATCATTGCAACATCAATGTTACATACCAACATAGCATCATTGTCCTTGTAGCAAAACTGTTCTCAGGAGCTTGCAGAGCTTTGGCGTGCCACGAAGAAGGAGGAGAGCGGTGAGTTGACGGCGCCACTCTTCCAGGGCGCCTGTGCCCAGGCGGTTCCCCGGTCACCGACGTGGGGATTATTCAAGGCCCATGATGGGCATGATGGGCATGAAGCATCCGCCCTGCGCAGGCTGGTGCCGATCCCAAGAAGGGTCTGGATGTGGAGGTACAGCTTGTGCTCGCTTGCGATTTTCCCTTGTCGTGGCTGACCACTGCTGAATCTCTTGATTTATGATGATTTATGACATGAATGACTAGATCATTCTACCAATGACTAGATGTTTGTAGATGTTTACAGATGTTTACATGATTTATCATGATATGGTGGTTTCTCAAAATAGGGGTCACCCCCAAATCATCCATGATTAGTCATTATTAGTAGGAAATCAACCATTTTTAAGGGTCCCCTATTTTGGGAAAGCACCATATATCTATGTTTGCATACAGATGTCTAGTACAGCTGAGTCGACCGTCCCCTCAACTTGACAGTGATCACTGGCTTGAGCCAGGCCTTGGCTCGGCTCTACATGGAGGGCTTCGCTGATCTGGAGGAGCACTTCCACGTCTTGGAGGACCTGCAACGGCAGCACCTGGTGGCCGTGGTTGGGAATGGCATGCATCTTGGTGATGGCAACGGTACAAAATTGCTTGATATGGTTGGGTTAGTGATGGTTAGTGATGGTTAGTGATGGTTAGTGATGGTTAGTGATGTTTAGCGAATGGTTGGGATGGTTGGTGATGCTGAATTGATTGGTGATGCATAGTTCACCATGGTGAACGGTTGCTGGTGAATGAATCGCACCTGTTGGGATGGGTGTTGGTTCGTCTATGGGAATGGCGTGGGACTTCTTCCATTTCAAGTCCAAATTTGCGGATTCGGATTCAGCCATGTGATCCATGCTGACTTTCAGGCTGGGAATCTGTCTGTTGCTTCGATTCCTTTCAGAATGTCTATATCATGTAATGATTGCTGTAAACCTTTTTCATGGGCTATTAGTCACCATCTTTTTTGCTCAAGCTGCGCATCATCACCCGTGAGCAATCACCCTGGTGGCTGATAAGCCTCTTGTGGCTAGCCACTGCCAGCTGTAAGCTGCTTGGCGTAGATCAACTGCTGTGGTTCACACCTCGATCGCCATGATCTATGGAAGGATCTCTTGGCCAAGAAGTTGTCCGGCAAAAACGCGAGGAAGGCATTGGCGCCCCGAAAGGAGGAGTTCGAGGGCGGTCATTGGGCGTAGATGGTGGTGGGTGGTGCTTGGTGGTGCTTGGTGGTGGTTGGTGGTGGTTGGTGGTGGTTGGTGGCTGTTTTTTTGCCGGACATGACTGAGATGTAGTCCCAAGGGTTTCTGATCGCAGAGCTCTCATCCTGGTTGTCGACGATGACAAGCACAAGAACGGCAACCAGGATAAGAACAGCAAGAACAAAAGCAACAACCAGCCCTTCAAAAGGTACAACCCTTGCAGATGTTGATGGGGCAGCCATCGCGCAACCCAGCAATCACGGTAGCTGTTTCCGGTGGAGCTCCAGCTTGCTTTTGTTATTGGCTAAATGCAGCTGTTGGGATCCCATTTTTTGCAACTGGCCCCGGTCAAAAACTTCTGCTGGAAGCAACAGAACCCTTTTGCTTGGTGAACTTCACCATGTGAGATGCCCATTGTTGGAGCATTTGGGTTGAGAGTTCCCTGGTAGACACGTCACTGGTCTGAGTCTTTGCTCGAAGCTCGTTGTCCTTTGGTGTGCTCGTATGAGACAGGAGATAGAAGACGAAGAAGATGACGAAGATGAAGACGGAGAGGCTGGCAGTCCCAGTTTATTGGTGCCAGACATCAGTACAAATTGTTCTAATCGGCTTGATATTCCAGAGGTTCCAAACAGCATTTTGATATCTGGTGAAGTACAGGAGTCGCTCTTTGAGCATAGTCCTCAAGCTTTGGTAAAGAAAATGAGAACGTGTGAGCACTGTTTGGCATCAGGATGATGATTCGGAGAGTTCCGGTACTGAGATCGCAACTCTGCTGCAATGGACTGATTGAGGTGCACGTGAGACTGGTTGCCCTCCTTTTCGTCTTGTTCCCTTCCCTTCTTGTTTTTTCTTCCTTTCCCCTCTTGTTTTCTCTTTCTTCTTATTCTTGTTGTCGGGTCGTCATCCTTGTCGTTCAACACTCGGCAGAAGGACCCAGATCCACTGTTCCTCAGTCTGAGTGATGTTACGGCTTTGAAGCAAACCAAACAGTTGTTGGCCGAAGTGATTCTAAGTCCCGATTTGTCATGTCCATGTGACTGTCCTCGTTGACGGAACCTCTCGTAAAAACCGCGATTCGGCACATGCGTCCTGGAAACTTGCACTGAATTGCTACAGGAAGCTATGTAGTGGTTATGAACCGACACCAGACGAATTATCATTCGTGTTTTTCAAGATGTATCAGAAAGAATAGTGATGCACCTTGTTACCACTTGGATGGTTAGCCTACCTCTTTTCGAGGTGGAGTGCGATGATGAAGCGGAGTTTGAAGAGGCCTTCCGCCCGACCTTGTGGCGTAGTTACTTTGGCTTCCCAGGTGGCTTCATAACCAGAATTTCTTTTGACAATGGTTGGTTTATTAGTGTTTACTGTATGATAATTTGATTTGTTTATTCCTGTGATGGATATGGGCATAAATCGTGTAAAGTTGCAAGACTGGTTGCAAAACACTTTAGTGCGATTAGTTGGGCCTAAGTTTTCACAGCTGATGATCAACTGCCGGGTCTGTTCCACAGTTTCTTGGTGCCAACATGGTGATGACTCTGAATCTCAGCTAAACTCAGGAGGCTTGGCGAAGTTAGGTCTAAAGTTTCAACATAGAAACTACGAGAGATCAAGTCTCCGACGATGGCTGCAGCACTTAGACTCGCTTAGATGCCATCTTGGTTGCTCACTTTGAGATGTTCAACAGATGGGTTCCACTGGGAAATGGCACATGGAACCTCATCAAATTATTCCCAACGGTGGATTCAATTTTGCAGTTTCATATTGAAATTTGTCGGGTGGAATTCTCAAGTGACTGGGCTGTGAACAGCTTCAAGATTTCTGTCAAGCGATAGTAAATGTGGATTGCCAAAAGACAACTTGGGTGTGGACTTCTATCAAAAGATATGCATGATATTAGCATTTTCTGATAGAAAGGGTCTCTTAAAATAGGGGCGCATACTCCCAAATCATCCTCTACTAGTGATTCATAGCAATAATCCAACATTTTTTTTTGGGTGCCCTATTTGCAGCTCAGCAGTAGAATACCTCCAGTTCACCAGCTGGTTCCGCAGACTCAGTGGTTACCTGAGATGGTGTCCGTCCCGGACGGCCTGCCGTTGGTCACCCGTTGGTCACCCCATCCCGGTCTCAGGTGATGAGGATCTTGGGCCTGGAACCTGCCACGGTCTTGGACAACGGCGATCTCAGGTGGGGCACGGCCGTTGCGAGGCACCATGGCACTGGCAGGTGCCTAGTAGGGTCACCAGCTCCGTAAGTCATCAACTGTAAACGGTGCCATTGGTGGTTTACGTGTACATACCATGACTATAACAACACTTTAGTAAATCACAAGGGTCCCAGTCACAAACTCACTAGCTTTGTTCAGCACTTTGACGAAAACCATTCTTAACCACCTGTGGTACCAGGCTTCCCAATGGCATGGTCGCAGCCAACCGCGATGTGGCGCACATCTGGAAGCAGCGAGGCAAGCGCGTTTCGAAGTTCGAAGAGCTGATCCAGTGCAAGCCTGGGGTTCTGATGGTTAGCAGATTGTGAGACTACTCAACCAGCCCAAACAGCCAGCTCGACCATGCTCAATCAGCCTGCTCAACCATGCTTCGCCAGCTTCACCGATTCATTGTTCTAAAGCCGGTCAGGGGAATTTTATGGCACCATTGTGAAATTTCAGCTGCTGTGACTGCTGCGACTGCTGTGTCACCATTTTATTCAGCTTCACCAAGCATTTTGATGCCGCTGAAATGGTGACACAGCAGCTCTTCATCTCCCACTGGAAGTCACCAGGGATGGCACTGTGGCTGAAACCGCCCCTAGGCACTCGCGCTGGACCTTTGGCACTGGCAGGAGGCGCCATGAGCTGCATCCAAGCAGCTGAGCAGCGCTGGCTGCTGATGGTTAGTGCTGGTAATGGTTAAGGTAGGGTAGTGGTTGATGATGATGATGATGGTGGTGGTGGTGGTGGTGGTGGTGATGATGATGCTTGGTGATGGTCAACACTAATTGATGATGGATTAATGTTTGATTGCTGATGGTTGATGATGAATGGTTGGTTGGTGGTTCATGATTGTTGACTGTTGATGGTTCATGCCAGTAAACGCCGCTTGATGTTGGTTGATGACGATTGAATGGTTAAACCCGTTTGGTCATAGATGTACATCATGAATTCGGGGAAACACCATTGTCAAGGCCCAAAGAGGGAACAGTTCCAAGTGTTAAAATGCGGACCGTTGTGGGATTTGGCAGGCCGCCCCGGCAAGAGCGTGCGAGCTCACTTGATGCTTGCCAATGACGCCGCTGGAAAGGTGCGCGGCAAGACGTGGTACTTGTACACCTTGGCGGTTGGATTTAGGTGGTACTTGTAGGTAGGTTGGTAGGTAGGTAGGTTGGTGGGAAGGGTGTTTATTCATAAGACATCCACGGAAACCAAGGTTCCAGGAGCATCTGGAAAAGAAATGGTGAACTGGCCGGGGGCTGCTGCCATGTAAAGGACCCACCACGGGTCCTGGGGCCACCATTCTTGGAAGACACCAATTTGAGAGGTCAAAATCTTTCCCGGGATGTACTAAACATGAATCTTTAGATCAGAATCATTGACGTCTTAGAATTCAAGGCTTGAGTCCCAAACAGCACCAGTTTGTTTGATCCTGAAGAGAAATGAACTGAAACATTTTTATCCTGAGATCACTTGGTGTCAGCAATAGTTGGTCAACCAGATGCAGAATCCATAGCGATATCAATACTGAAGCGCCAAGTGCAAATGCTCCTGAACCCGGGTAAGCCGTTTGGGGGTTTCTCAACACAGAGGTACCTTAAATCATCCTATAGTAAACCATTTCTGGTAATAGAATAAACCAACCATCTCTTAGAAACACCCATTTATGAGAGTGGTTGATTTTCGAGTCTCCATGTGTGACAACATGATTTTCCCGCGTCCTTGCTTGGCTCTGCTCAAAGTGCAATGCTTCGGCAGGTGGAGCTCACCCGGAGGTGGGGTATTCTTGGGTAGGGCTGGGCTTTCATGTTCTTGTTCTTGTTCTTGTTCTTGTTGTTGTTGTTGTTGTTGTTGTTGTTGTTGTTGTTGTTGTTGTTGTTGTTGTTGTTGTTCTTTTGATTGTAATGGTTGTTGCTTCACTAGAGTCGCCGAGGGCGTACCTCCACACACAGATTTTTTGTAGTGCCTGGTATAACCAGCGAATTTGAACATGGCTGGGGCATCTTAGGCTTCAATTCTTTTCTCGATGCAAGGTTTTCGGATCCCTGACCAGGCAGCAGAAGCGAGAGGGGAAGCGAGTGATTGCCGTTTTGAAGGAGAAGAACAAACAGGAGATGAGACTGGGCACCTTGGTCCCCAGCGAATTGGGATCGATTGGGAGCTACTTGGAGGCTCGTACCTCGTGGTAGATATGCAAGCCTTGATCGATATGATGAGGACGCATGTATACATATTATTTATCTGTATATGTTTCTTCTGTTAAAGACCGTATGACATATATATATATACATATGAATATATTTGTATATATGTAGAAGTGTATTTGTGTGAGTTTATATATATATATATATACAAATATTTATTTATCTATATCTATATATATATAGGTACACATTGATTATGCAAATGGGGGACATTGTTAGGATGGTTTATTGTTGGGTGCATTGCAGGAACCCCCCCCCCCCGAATCAGATTCCCATTGGTCGCAGTGAGTAGCATGTTGGCGATTTTGAGCAGAGGATCGAATCGCATGTAAGGACAAATCCAAACGTGGCTGTTACTTGTCTCACCTGCATTTGCCCAATCTTCCTACTTAACGCCCGCGATCATCATCATCATCATCATCATCATCATCATCATCATCATCCCATCACCCTGCCGCTCTTGTTGGTGATATGCGTTTTGATGCTTGTGATCACCTACTAGCCATCATTGCACCGTGAAATGGGCATCTCACCATCAGTAGCTGCCGCTCTTGTTGGTGATATGCGTTTTGATGCTTGTGATCACCTACTAGCCATCATTGCACCGTGAAATGGGCATCTCACCATCAGTAGATGCCTGTCCTCCCGAGGCATGCAGATGAATCTCGTCCTCAAGGGCAAGCCTAAGAAATTCCGAACGCTCATGGGAGACGCCTCTGGTGGCCGCTAAGTCCTCAAGGCCGCAGAAATTGCTGGTGGTCCGGTGGTGGGAAACCCAGTGCTGGGCTGAACCACTTGGTGCCTCAGTAGATCCCAGTAGCCCTTGGTCGTTGGGCGAACCAAAACCCAGCTGTTTACAGGCCCCAGCTGTTTGCAGGACATGCCACCGATTTGGTTCAAAATTAGATTGAGAATGGGAGTGTAGCTATTGTGAACCCTGTATGGGGATGGTGCCGCTAGTTTGTCTGCAGATGGTGTAGCCCAAAAGCGAGTCTTCTGCTAGTGAACAAGATGACCATTTGTGACGAGAATGACACAGCCATTCCTGGCCTTCAGATCTGGCGAGAATTACTTCGCGACAAAACGCATGGTTTCCTGGGCGTTTCCTCACCAAATCGATGATTTCCAGCCATCAAGATGCCTTTTCCATCTACCATAGACGCCACTTGCGCCTTGCTGCAGGGGCTGGCAGCCGCAGCCAGTTGCGCCGCCTGTTCGCGTGTTTGGAAGCTCCGAGTTGGGGCACTGTCCATAGCGCTAAGCAGTTTCCAGCCACCAGTTGGGTTCTTTTTAGGACCATGAACTGGTTCCTTATTGTGGCTGCCATCCTTGGTGGCCTTGCTGGTGGCTGTTCCATGATCTGTTCACCTCCATGATGAAGAACCAGCACCTGGAAACTGTTGATGTTGAACCAGCAACTGGTTTGGCGATCTTGAAATGGTAGGATGTGTCTCAAGGCACCGTCAAGGTATGCTCTTGGAAGGTTCGATTGTGAATGTTTGGGAAAGATTTGGTGATGCTGGATGATGCTGGCTGAACGTTGAGGATGAGTGGTGGTGGTTCATGAGTGTTAACACTACAGAATCATAGGCTGCTGATGGTTGGTTTCAAGAGTTTGTACAACGTTGCCAGCTGGGATAGCCGGTTGAACTTACCAGGTGAGATCTTGATGGATTGCAACCATCAGTACCGGTTCGCCCCAGGACTAAGTCGATACTGTAGAGTCAGATGAGAATTGGAACAATCACTGTCACGGCTTCTCAGGCATTGACATGGCGGTAAGACTTAGAGATTCTGGCTCTCGACTACTTATCACCTCACCGTACAACGTTGATGTTCCGGATATCCATTTATTGACACATTTTCTATAATTTTGTCCTAATCGTTATACACATATGATCTTCGATCATCACAGCTAGTCATGAGGGGAAGCATCCGAAAGCATGTGGAGCAGTATTTCCTCACCATGTGAGATAGTCATTGTTACAAACTCATTAGCCATTATATAGCTTGTATATTAAAGTCATAATATCATTGGTCAGGATACAAAGGGTCAACCATCAGTAGTCAATCACAAACCATGAATCAAAGTCAGAAACAACTTGGCAAAATTGTATGCCAAGTGAAGGAGACACTGCACTTGAGACACTCCATCGATTTGTCTGTAAGTCGCCGCAGGGCGCAAGACGAAATGTACAGCGCAGTACGCATTTCACCGCTGAGACGAGAGTCCAGGTCACTGGGAACAGTGGTTGACAACGACCATAGCCATTATGTTCAACAGACTGCAAAGATAGTGGTTAGAAATGCTTATTGACAATTAGAGTTAGAGTCAATGTAATAGTGGTTGACAATGACTAATTGTGGTGAATGAACGTTACTCGTTAGCGATAGTGGGTCAATGGTGATTCAGCATGATTGGCAGTGTCAATAACTGTGGTAAATGGTTCACAGTGGTGAACAATCGCAAATCAGAATACAATTAATTGTAAAAGATTCTAGCGCCAAAATAACCACAAATCGTAGTAGAAGGGATATGCAAACTATACAGGGACATTATATCCAACAGCAGTCATGAATGCTGCTTAGATGAAAGATAACTACATGTTACTGTAATACTTGAGGCAACCCAATGTTGAAATACTTGGGGTAACACCATGCGCAAGCAGCAAGAGCAGCTCTGTCTCAGACTTATTGCCTTGGTTGTACAGTAGTGGCGCGAGAAAACCCAAGTTGATGCTTGCTGGGTGGCTGCGGTTGCTGGACTTGCTGCATCAACCCTCAACAAGATTTTTTCTCCTTTCCACTCGGCCTTATTGTCAATTTTTTCTTGTTGATCGTCCTTATTGTCATAATTATCATTACCTGTTTGGGGTCAACGCTGGTATAATTGATCCTGTTCGGTGATTTGTTCAAAGAGTTGTTTTGTCCAGCACAACTTGTTTTGAGACTCAAATCATTTGCCAAGCACTTGCTTTAGCAGGTGGTCCCAGGTGCATAGCATAGCTTTATCAGGAGCCATTTGTATCAGCAGCTTGTGGGTCATCAGGGATAGCACCCATGGATGATATCCATGGATCATGGCTGCCATGTCTACCCTGGGGAGCAGAGACCCACGGATTTTGGCTCAGCTTGAACCCAGGTCGCGGTTTGAGCGCGGCAGATTTGGAGGAGATCCAGGTGCATCCAGCTGGTCAGTTGCTGGTGGATCTATGGATCTCCAGGGGTGAACGAAACGTTATGACAGTTATGACTGAGCAGTGGCCATGGCGTGATAACGGCTACTCGGGATGAAACCTTTTGCGGCTCATTGGTTTGGCATTGCAATCCGGTTCGCAATGAACCAGATTTTTGGGATCCCGGGTGAAGAACTGCTTCAGCAGCAGTTCGTTGGTCAACATGATGCCATGCTAGCAGCTATCGTCACACCTCCACGAGTAGTTGGGGGCTATGATATCCCAAGAGCTGGATAGTTTACATAGTTTTCCCGCAAAAATAAGCATTTTTTGGCTGGCTTTGGGTTGCTCTCAATTGACACTCCCCACATTTGAACTTCTATCCCGCTGGGAATCTCAAAATTAGAGTGCTGTGTCATTGGACATTGGACTTTGGGATCCAGGATCAAAGCCCCCCGCAACTTTGGGTTTTTGCCTTTTGTAGCTGTGAAAACCAAGCTGCTGTTCCGCCGCCGCCAATTTTTTTCTTCTTCTTCTTCTTGTTGTTGTTGTTGTTGTTGATGATGATCACTTTGGGCGGGATTGGAAAAGATCCTTGGCAGATCTCTGAATTCACCCAGCACTGGGAATTGATGAATTGGTGAAACCACGACGTGGGCTACACCAATGACTTTGGAACCTGTACAGTATGCAGAATTTCCGGCATCAATTTCGGGTAAGATCGCAATCATTTTCCCAGTCATCGATCTATTTTTGGCCCAGGGGTCAATGAGGGACCTCACCAATTGGTACATGGCCAGCTGACTGATATCCCAAAATCTTGTAATTTTGATGGTCGTATCCCACATTGTATTGTTGCGTGTCTTACTGTTGTTGATCCTGTCGTGTGAACCTCTTCGTTTTTATGGTTGGTTCTTGTGAGAAACTTGGTTTTGTATCACAAGATCAATTGTTTTGGATATGATTGACCATGAGAGACTGGCCTATAGTCTATATATTAATTCCGTGACATGCTGCACTGTATACTACTGTATTTCATAGATAAATGCTAGCCCCTGGATTAAGTCAATGACGGCTGATCATCCATTTGTTTATGGTATTCTTGATTGTGAATCATGTTTCAAGATTGGCAGGTCATCAACCATCATTGACCATCATGAACCATCATCCACCATCACCAAACATTCTTAACCATGTATGCTATTGGCTGATCCGTGCCTTTCTGGTTTGAGGAACCCCTAACGCGCATCGATGTCGTTGCATCCTTCTCGTGGGCGTCGTGCTTCGCCAGGGTTTCGGCTTCATGCTGTCCTTTCTGTCCGCGGATGGCTCCAACAACCGGGACTTCGAGGCCCGCAACACGTGGCTGGTTATGTGGTGGTGAACCCCAACCAACGGCAAGGAGCCATTGGCTGGTCATTTCTTTGGTCCATGGGTTTTTCTCCAGTGGTTCTACGCCAGCGACCTCGTCACAGGAGGGTCCCTTTGAGCTGCGTGTCCTGTCTATCAGCACCTACTAGGCGATGGGCTGGGCCTGGGCTGGTTCCCTTGGGAATAGCCACTAGCCTCACTTGCCTCACTAGCCTCACTAGCCATGTGATATGGCTTCATGTGATATGGCTTGATACAACCAACAAGAACAGAGGCACACCAACTACAACTGGTTTGGTTGGGCTTGGGCCGTTGGTGTTTTAGATTTCTCAGGGGCGTGTGGTTGGACTTGTTCAATCGTTTGTGTGCTGGAGGGTGCTCCAACAGAGAAATCAAATGGCAGGACTTAGTTTCAGATTGGCATACCATCCCTCCAAGCAACGGAGGATAGTTTTTCTTCCACGTTGAAATGCTTGGAGGCTGTGCGTGGTGCCATGTTGGATGGTGATGGCGCCCAAGAAGGAACGAAAATCTGACCCATGGAATCTGACCAAAACTGAGTAGTTGAGAGCAGACCCTGCTCAATTTTCTGATCGGTCCTTCTTGTTGGGTCTCACCGATAATGTGTGTTGGGAGATCCTAAAGAGTGGTTCTATTTGATCCTGGTTCAAGTACGGAAATGGTCGATGCTGCATCATTTGACCATGAACCGAGCAGTTGGAAGACGGTTCACATCTGACGAAACTTCCCGCGTCTTTGAAGCACTGGTAGATGATCTTTTACCGAAAACCGCGAACCTCACACAGGTTGTTGTTGGTTCTTCCGCCGAAAAAAGACCATGATCATGAACCTATAGCGGGATAAAACAAGCCTCATCAACAGCAAGAGTTTCTTCGAAACGGTGCAGGACTTCTACCAAGGGTTGGCTGGGAAACAGCCTCAACAGATTGCCCTTGGCAATCAATACGTGGAGATGACATGACATGGATCCATCTTCCACGAACCTATCCACCGCCACCCTGTCGTATCAAGCTGTTAGCGATTCTCCGACTTGACCCATGCCGCCGCAACGCAGGAGTACGCGCGACTTCGGTGGTGACAAGGGCACTTGGAGAAGGCCAAGTGCGGCTCAGCCCTACATTCCACTCAAATGATGTGAGTATCACGGAGTGCGATTTCAAGCGTAGCCTGCGCCTCACACTTTTGAAGTTAATGCCGGCTCGCGGTTAGCTGCTAGATCTGTGGGTGCCAAACTTTAATGCAGTTGTGCTGTTGTCAGTGCGGACTGAGTGTTCAATCGAACGCCGCTTGAATGCTTCAAACCTTGGTTTGGCACCAGAAGGCTTCTTCCAACTTCTACTTTTCACACAAACTACTTGTGTCAGTTTTGCATGAATCTCAGCAGTTGAAGATTCATGGCATCAAATTTTCCGCTGGGGCCGCAGCCTGATCTGGTCTGCCCCTGTGCCAGCGCCTAGAGCAGACAAGTGCTTTCCTCCCGTGTACAGGCCAAGCACCAGATGCAAAAAGGGGCATGCGCAGTAACCTGTGTTGGATCATTGTCAAAAGCTGGTGATTGTTGTATATTGTTGTTACATATCCCTTGTCATTCAGCACTACTATCCCTCCTATGAAGCACTATGAACTGTGGTCATCAATCATTTTCAACCAGTGGCCCTGCTCGACATGTAGTGCCTGCTGTGGGATTCCACGCTGCTGAACGGAAGTGCCCAAGTGACAAGATCGAGCTACCTGGGATGCAACCGGATCAATCATAAAAAGCAACGACTTGTGCAGTTGTCTGTCACCTCCAAGTCCTGGAGATGCTGGTGCTTCTTGGGTCTACGCAAAAACCAAGCACATTGTAATAGAATCCAGCAACGAATCACAACAAACCTGCAGTGACTGAATTTTCTGGAACACAGATTCCGCCGACTCGGATGGCTGAAGCAAAATGCACGTTGATAGCATCAGAGGAGCCTCATTCAAAACTAAATCACAGGGACAAACTTGGATGCTTCAAGTGATCAACCACCAGCAAAATCAAGCATCAACCACCAGGCAGCATCAACCACCAGGCAGCGTCACCCCCTCTAAGCCTCGTGTGGGTTGTTGGCAGCAAGCATCAACCACTCCGCAGGTTGAACCCAGCAGCTCCCCCCAGAAATCTCGGACGAGCTACCGAGGCTCGGCCATTGAATGTTCTGCGCGAAGGCATCGTGGCACGTGGCTTGGCAGCTGGTGTGGCCATGGTTGAGGAATGGTTGATGGAGATATACCAATGGCCATATTATAGTTATTATATGGCCATATTATAGTGCTTGATAATGGAGACATAGTGATTTCATTGATAATGGATGATAGTGCTCGAAAATGGAGATCTACTGATATACCACTTAAGCAGCACTATTATCATTCATAATCCCAAATGTAAGACATGTAAAGGCCATTAGTTTTTGTAAAATTATGTAATCTGAATAAGTTTGACTAATATTGTATATTCATGGTTGATGATTAGGAATGATAATAGTGCTCGATTATGGAGACTTGCCAATTGAATAGTGGTTTATCATCATAATAAACTGTGATTGTAGATCAGCAAATAATACTACTGACTATAATGATTATCAACCTAGATCAACCATACTTACAGATCAGAATCAACCATAATTCTAGATCAGCCAAAAAGACATACAAAGGCTACACAGGGTCTTAATCTCTATATATAATACTCTACAAGCATACTCAATTGGACTATTAATGTATATCACGTAGTGGTTGATTTACACAATTTAAGTCATAATACTTGCCCTCAACACCGACCTTGTACCTCACAGAAGCACCGCCGAGGCAAGGACAATGAACCCGTGCTACTGCTGGGTTGGGAGCCGAAACCAGTGTCCGGGTTTGCCCTGGGTGCCCCCAAAATCATGAGCCTTAATGGTTGTCACATAACCATATTTGAGGCTATTTCAATCGTTGTAGTTAGTCATAGTTGCTGGTTGTTCGTCATAGGTATTGTAGTTAGTCATAGTTGCTGGTTGTTCGTCATGGGTATTGATGCTTCTTGGTGATACTTAATGATGGTTGTTAGTCTCAGTCGATGACTTGCTGCGAAATTCTGACGAATTTTCTGGCTGCAGCATGAGTCAGGAGAGGAATATCCCCCAAGGCTTGTGCTTTTCCCTATGATATATGGCTATTGAAGGTGGACAATTTGAGAGTTCCCTATGTCCAGCCACATGATCCCACATGCCAAGACAGCGAAGCACGCGCCAAGAGAGTTCCCTATAGCGAAAAATGTGGAGCGCCAATTCCCAGTGCAGTGGAAGCATCCAGCTTTCGGAATTGGTGCGACGTGAGTGGCCAAGCTTCGCCTCCCGGCGCATGGCGGACAGCGACCGAGATGTCGCGTCAGGGAGCTCAGCTTGCCGGTGGTGCTGTTTGGAGGTGCTGAGCCATCGAAGTTTACCAGGGATTGATGATCAACGATCAGAACCAATATGACGAATGGGGTATAACCCCCATGATGGTTGATTGATACTTGCATTTAGCTTGCGGTTGCAAGTCATATGTTTGGAATGTTGAACCAAAATGTCCACCGGACATTTTGGCTCAAGCCCGCTTGTGTGAGACAGTGTTCCACTGGTATTGAAAAAACAACCCCCTGTACCTCACACCTGCGGTATCATGGCGAGCTACTCTGCTGCCGCTTCTTCTGTGCCTTTCCCTCGTGAAGGTGGCGATGTGCCAGACACTGATGAGATGAGCCAAACTGGCACGGAAGCATGGTCGATGGTTGAAGCGACCAATCAAATGTTGGTGGAGGAAGATGAGAAGGCAGACTTCCTCTGGCTCCAGGAGCCGACCACCGAACTTCGTGCTGATCTGATGGCACGCATGGCTGACTTGCAAGAGACGGTGGGACGTCTGCAGGAAGGCGTCCAGGTTCCAGTGCC